>PQWD01004344.1:0-18269 GCA_019425675.1 Leucinodes orbonalis
TAAATTAGCAATAATAGTAAGTCAAATTAAATAAATATTTAAAAAAAATATTATAATATGTCAAAAAAAATGTTTGTTAATAAATATACAATAATCAAAAAATAACGGAATATAAATATCAAATTAATTTTGATACAATAAAATTTACAATACCTACCAATTGTATTTTGTTGTGTTACTGTCTTATATTTTCCTGCAGATTTCAATCACAAACGCTTAATAAATGAAACAACATATCTGCAACTAAACCATAAACAATTACTCACTTGTATGCGAAACTAACATCAAACATATTTCGCCAATCATTAGTAAAAATCATCTCTGACAAAGAATAACACTGTCAAACATTTTCACGCGTCAGATCAGTGGATAAGATTCGTGCTGTTGCTATATAAAAATTCAGCTGCACACAATCTAGGCCAACATCAATAAACCACAAGAGTAGTTAAACGTAACCGCATTCCATACAAAATATGCATGGAATGATGGTCACTATACTTATGCCTTACTTAAATAATTAAAACTATTCAGGAATATTAATTTCACCGTAAATAAAAGAACAGCATTTTTTTCTTTATGATCATAGTCAATTTGCTATTATACTGAGCCTTACTAATCTCGTTTTGAGCGGTTTTTTGGGTTATGAAATTTGATTTCCTTAGGACTCTGAAATGTTTGTATATATTTATCTTACGTGATAACGGTTGACATGGATTCCTCCAATGTCATCTGTTTTTCTGATAAAAGTTCAAAGTTTAAATGATTCAGCTCATTATAACGTCCCCATCGAGGGCATGAGCCTACCCGTATCGTGCGGATTGATCGACTCACGCTCAACTTTGAATTCTTCGTAAGCGTGCGCAGATTTCTCACGATTTTTCCTCTCACCTAAGAGCATCGGATAACGTACGTATATCGAAAATGCGATAAGACAATGGTACGTGGCCAGATTTGAACCTGCACTGACGCTCTCAAATTTTGCAGATATTAACAACAAAAAAAAATTGCGACATGTAAAACTCAATTTCCGGCCATATAACACGACACGAACAATTAAGCTCTTGTGAACTCAGTCAGTCAATATGAAATATATGACCTTTCGGCTGTTATTTACAATAAGGATGTATTCAATTAATCTATCGTAAAACATCCCTATGTTTATCTCCAATAAAAAATGAATATATTTATACAATTTCAAATAAGATCATACTAATGAGCAAATAAACGTTGAACCTTCTATACATGCCAAAAAATGTTTGCACTGGAAAATCACCACAACAATTGCAGCAAATGACGGCTGTGGAATAAACCCTTTAAAATGCGATAGCTTACAATTGTTTTAGACAATGTTGTTTTGGCTGATCGAAAGTTGGTGTGTTTACAAATATAACAGTGGTCTGGAGTCGGCCTCCACCGAGGCCGTCTGACCTGAATATTGTGGAGTGTGCATCGTTCGCGTGACTCATTGTAAAGTTAGTTATAGTACAAGCATGTCTGTTATTTGGCTAAAGAATTGCTCTGATTTGACTTGTCGTGTATTACATCAAATGTTGTAGTATTTTGATCATTGCAAAACATTTTATCACATATAAGGATAAATTGCTTTGTAAAGTTATAAAGATTTTTATGAAGTTTTAAAGTTTTACTTTATAAAGTTATTGACCAAAATTCTAAAACCGTTACTTTCCGTTTCCTAGCATACTGTCTGTATTTTGAAGAAATTTGATCGATTTTTTGTCACGATCAAGGTCTCCAATTGACTGAACGTTTAATTCGTCAAATCTTCATTGTAATTTTATACGCATCTTGCGATGTTCATATTCCTTGATATGCATGATATCTGAATGACCGAACCCTACTGTAACATTAAACAGACTCAGAATTAGCCTTGAATGCTGTTCGAACTAGCTCCAGCTTTTGATGTGTGAAAAGTTAAAAATCTCTAGGTATGCACAGATCTCGTTGATGACTCAAAAGTTCGACATTCCTTCGAATAAACATACGTAATGGATTTGAGCGTTATCATAGCATTTGAAATGGACTCTTCCAGTTTAAAATGTGAGTGAATTACAAACCGTATAGGTAGTAACAAATTTCGAGCTTATGCTACCTTTACGACTTTATGCTATAACGATGTTGAATATGTACTTTAAAATAAAATGAAAGCAGCTTTCAAACGTTTTTCGACATTGCCCCTTTTTCCCATTGCTCAATTTGGTGAAAGTCCGGCGGCCAACAATATTTTGTTTTACCGCCCGCCCACTTCAACGTCCTATCGATGTTCTTAGCGACTTGTACGATCATGATCGCCACCGTAGCGGTCAAAGCATCTAAAGTGACAACAACACTCAATTCAATCTAAAGTGAATACTTCAAGACCGGGATTCGACCCCTGCCGCCGAGAAAGTTGTCACTACTCATGAACATCTGACTTATACCTACTTATTCTCAATATACCCTAAGCAGAGGTTAAGTTATATTTTTGGTCGCCCTTTAGACAAGTTGCAAAAGTTAAGGCTGAGAGCCCAAAAACGACTATTCCTTTCGAAAATTAAACTGATGGAGTAGGTAGGTTATTACTATTTCTGAGCTAGATAATCCGTATAGATATCTTTCTCCATTCATAAGAAGAAACTGTATTTTCAAATTATACCACATGTATGGTGATAACAAATAATGGACAAAAGCACTTTAAAGTTAGTGTGGATACGTAAAACGCTGACCCAGTTTCGCGAAGCGCTTGTAAAAGGTATAAAGCGACAGATCTAAACTCTAAGCACCACTGTTCACGCGGAAGCAGGAAGCATGATTAGGCTAGTATATATATATATTATGAGACTATTATTTTTCACACTCATATTATAACAAAAGTTTCTGCGTGTTTGTGAATCATACTTCTTTACGACTACGCGGCTACAGCAATTTTAACAAAATTAGGTATGACGTTAGCTGCAACCCCGGATCAACACATAGGATATATATTATTGTCGAATTCCAACGAAGAGGTCCATCTCTAGAAGACCTAGAGTGACCAAAGTAACTAGTAGGAAAAATATTAAAATGTCAATGTGCAGGGCACATAGTGCAAACCTGTGTCCAATTGGGCGTCGAAACCCCGCGACAGGTATTGACTGCTAGGATACATCCGCGTGGAAATTATAAGGGAAGCTTTCATTCGCTTCGGACATATTAGGGTACAGGTTCGTTTATTCCCAGTTTCCTCCGAATGCTTTCTCCCGATTGAAGAGCTCAGACTTTTTGCCATCTTCCGTCGAATAAAAAATCGGGGGATATTGAGAACAGCATGTTTGCATCTCATCAAAACATTAAATTTAAAAAAATACTAGTGGGTGACTCAGTAGGTACTGAGTCGTCAAGGTAGGGACATACCACCCTAGTGATCAACCTGTAAAATAGGTCTTTTGAATTTTGTTTCGGGATTTTTAATAATTATAATTTCATTTAAAATTAAACTGTCAATATAAAAACACTATAATACGACCGATGACCGATGGACCGACGACTTGCGAAAGGTCGCTGGTGGAGGCTGGATTAGGAAAGCGGAGGACGGGATATCTGGCGCAAAATGGGGAAACCTATGTCCAGCAGTTGACTGCGATAGGTTGAAGAGAATACGAACCTAAAATAAATACCTTAATAAATATTATAACTAAAAATATCATTATTCCTTTAAGGTAAGGTTCCAAAGATACTGGCAACGTTAGCCCTTTGAATCGGTCAACTATTTTTTTGTTGAGGTAGCTGCCAGATCTTCGGTCACCTGTGATTATTCAAATTAAGTTCTCTTACGAATAACATCTTGAATTTTATCACTAGCAAAAATCCCGAGCATAGCTTGCTTCATAGTAATATACAAATAGCCTATATTAATATAGCGTATATATACAAATGCTTCAGTAAAAATACCATATTTAAACATTTATGAAGTGGACTTCGTGTTCAATAATCGGTTATTATTCACCATAAATGTAAAATTACAAACAGCTCACTTAAATGTAAGTGACACTGCTGCTTATGAACATTTTCAACACCTGAGAATATAAAGGGCTTTGAAATCCCCAATCATACACACACACATTAATTTCACAAAGATACGTGTGACCGCATCTACATTATACCGTTCGTCGAATAAAATTGCGAATATCGGACTGTTTTATCAAATCAAATCAATAGAAAATCAGGTTCAAAAGCGTTAAGATTGTTCAATTTTTTTAATTATTTGTATCTGTTGTATTTATTTTTTATTGTATTATTTTGATCTATGTAAATTATCCGTTACATTATTTCATAATTTAAATACATTCACTTTTGAAAAAATATATAATTTCATTGATTATGGTCATTCAAAGCTATTCAAAATATGTCTAAACATCGGAATTATTTAAACCTATTCATTAATGAAACGAATGCAATTTAATTAATAGAATCCTAAAGCCTGCCGTGAAATATTTAATAGCCACTTCATTTTTATATCTGTTTCAGTGCCAAATAGCCCTTTATTGAAATTTACGACTGTGCAGTGACCGTTTTAATTGTATGTTTCTTCTATTCAAACACTTTCATTTACTTTATGGTGGATTCCATTTTACCGTAAACCGTGTTTAGTGCTGAAAGACTTTGTTAACGTTGAGTGTAAATTGCTGCTTAATCTAGTATTCATCAGGGCAATACATTTCAAAAGTCACTTTGTGTTTGCCAGAGGGGCTAAACAAGTAAAAACGGTGAATCCTTGCTTAGGCCGGCGTCAAGGTGTAGGTCACGGCTGCCAACGCTCAGCGTTATGGAATGGAATTGGTAATCAGAGCAAATAAGACTTTAACTTCTAAAAATTAAAATAAAGTATAGGAAAGACATACAAATATAAAAAATAATTTAGAGTTTCTGTTTGGTATAGCACATATATAATATAATACAATATGCTACCTAGCATAACGTTTTTGGGTAACCGACACAATAAAACAACAAAAACTTGCTTTACATACAGAGATCTTTGTAATTACAAGTCGTTATATCTTGAAATTACCGTTCGCAGATGTAAACATAATAATATTAATAAACAACATTCTCACACATATTATCCCACAGAAAGTTAGGCCCGTGTTATGGGCACGAAGTGGAAATGACAAACCCATTAAGTATCAGTACCTTTCCGATGGCATTCACATCGGGTTCAACGACATTACCCTGGTATATAAAGCGGGAGTCACATTTGCAATTCAATTCAAGTAAAAACCTGGCTCGGGAAAAATTGACCGACAATTTCCACGCTGATTGTGGAAATCGTATAATTGGCCAAATCTTCTATTCGTAATGGTAAATGGAAAACGGAAATTCTTTTCATATGTAAAATACGTTAAGATAAATTCAATATATTTTCACCCTTTGCATTCCAATTTTGTTTTATTAGAACACGTGTTTAAATGTATTGCCACCAAATTTTTTAATACAGCCCTATTTTCAAATAAAAAAAAAACTTGGTTAGACTTGTAAGAAGCTAGTAAAATATTTTATACGGTAATCGCATGATTTATATTACAAAGCGGAAAATACTTTAAGTTTAATTTTACTTACCTACCGTAAATTTTTACTAGTACAGTTATTACGAAAATATAAGAATCAATTAAATTGCTTCTATTTGCAAAAAAAATATAACTGGTTAAAAATCGATTATATTTTTTTTAAGTCTCATAATTTAAATTCTTTGAAACTTTTCGAATTCACATTATGTGTTGAATCTGCTTAAACATGTTAGAGTAAATTATAATATTTGTCTTTTTTGTTTAATTTAGGTACTTATTGAATTACCATTTACAATAAATATTGAGCATCTACGAGTGCATTTTAAATGTACATATACATCTTTGACAACTATTTGCTTTTCTTAATTATGTTTTAAAGACCAATAACTTTGTATAGACTTTTAGATTAGGAATGGTCACCATCGACTATGGTAGATATGACAATAATTCCACTCATATTTTGCTTAAGTGAAATTCAGTAATTCAAATTTATTCTTATTCGACTCTCTTAGCAGTAGGCCTTTAGTTAAATAGCCGAGGTCTTTAACCAATAGACGACCTGGTCGTCAAAGCACCCATTAAAACATTCAAACTTCAGTTTCGTCCCAAACAATCCGGCGCCTATAAATGCAAGCCGAAATTAATATCCGACGCCAACTGTACAGTCTCAGGTGAGGTATTTGACCGAGCACTTGACGCACCGTAGATTCCGAACCGACGCCTAACAAATTAGCATGAGGAATTATGTTGTCACTGTGGAATTCAGCAGAGCAGTACCGGCGCCATCCGGCGGCCATATTTGGATCGCACAAACACTTGAACTTTCTTGTGGATTGGTGGTACTCGGTGAACCTAGAACCCTTTGCGCGTAGGCCGGGTAAACAGCCCTTTTAGGGTCGAATATAAACCGGTAAGAGTCTGAGAGTATAATTCCTTGGGTTGAATGGCCGGAAAAAATGTTAAAAATAGTTACTTTCCATTTCTATTTGCACCATTTTAATTCATCATAATGTTTAGACTTAAAATAGCAAGCAGCTTATACGAAAACGTGTGAACCCATAAATTCTAGTATATTCGTTCGAAAACTGCCTGCATTTATTACCCTTAACCTTTTTAAAGTGTGTTGTAGGTGCTCGTCCTACGCTGCCTTTATCGGTTTATGGACCTCTTACGGGATTCCTATGCGAGCAACTAGAGTTATTAACAAAATGTAACGAAGTTCCATCCTTACGTGGTCGACATCCCACGAACCTAGGCTAGGTTATGATGCCTCGTTCCCAATGCGCACCGCAATGGAATTTTATTTATTTATTTATTGAAGTTCTCTGTCTGTTAGTTTGTAAGGCAATGTGCCTTACAAACTAACAGAATTGATCCAAAACGTTTATAAGCACAGTTATACAGGAATGGAACTCGTTGCCTCCCTGTGTGTTTCCCGAACGTTACAACCTGGCCGTCTTCAAGGCAAGAGTGAATAGTCTGTTTCTAGACAGGCTGAATCTATCCGCGGCCGCAACAGCACTTACCATCAGATGATATGGCGGGTAAATGTCTGTCTATAGGTAGGTAATAAAAAAAAGTTAAAAAATAGATCATTAATGGTGTTGATCGAATTGAGTGGCTGTGGCACTGAAGTTTCTATTCCTTGCCAGTGGCGAATGTTTTAAACTTACCACACCACGGATGATTTCAGACTTCTCATAGATTTTCCAGAATTGATAATTAATTTATCCAATATTTAGCATCTAACGCAGTGTAGCTGATAACTTGTGACAAAGAGAGTAAGAGAAGCACGTCTCGCCCTTTACACAGTTATGCCAATAACATAATAGGCTATGTATCTATAGTGTATAATGTTAAATACATGTTCTCTTTGACTGTGAAAATAAGGTCCGAAAACCCGATCGCAATCCATGTGATATTACATATGTAAAACATTTAATCAACGACATCCAATTTCTCTATTGTGGGTATTTCCTTTGTACGTCTGGCTCATATATTAATTTAATATTAAAAATAATATAATAAATAAGCTTCAATTAACTGATACTTTAAGGGGGAGAAGAAGAAAAATCAATACGCTTTCACAAAATATAGATATCGATATTAAACTTCAAAATTGTACGTAACAATATTGTGTAAAGGCATTTCATTTCAATTAAGCTCATCTTGCCAAAAAAACGCTTTATAGGTACGTGAAATTGGCAAATAATTGATGTCTTTTATAATATTATACTTATGTCAGCACAGAACATCGTTTTTAGCGGCCTACTTTGAAAACTGCGAAAAGTCCCAAATAAAACTAACTCCTGTTTTGAGATTTTTGGGGCCGATTTCAGAAAAAATGATGCAAGATTATTTGTTTGGGATAAACAGTCCGCATACCAAATTTAGCTTTGTATCCTAAAAACTACGCAAAATCCCCTATAAAATTTTCGAAAGAAAGAAAGAAAAAACATTTATTTCACCACAAAATTGTACAATGACATAACAAGGACAATACAACAAAACAATTAAAAAGAGAAATAAAAAAAAACATATAACATTAATTAAAATTTTGTGGTCAAAAGGGCCCTGTCTCAGCTTATGCTGCCGTGTCTGTGCGGTTATATAATATAAAACAGAAGTGGACAGACATGGCAGCGCTGTTATTCTGCCAGAGCCCAAGTGACTATGGAATTTTCCCCCTTTTTAAGGCTTTGGGGGTGGATTTTGAAAAAATAAGAAGTTCAGATTTTTGTTATTGACAAATAGTGCGGACTATACCATTTTTAGCTGTGTACCTTAAAAACTGCGGAATGCTCCACTTCCACCCCCTATTTTAGGGTAGTGGAGGGGGTGAAATTGGATAAAAAGTATTCATCATAGTACCTCCCATCTTTTATTTCAGTACAATTGGTCGAAAATCTAAGAAGATTTATACAAAATTGTATGCACTATTTTATCCCCCTATGGGTACAATTTATAAAAATCCTTTCTTAGGGGATACCTATTACAGAAGCTTTATGCATTCAACGTTTTCGACCAATTGGTTTAAAATTGACAAATTTTCATACAAACTTTCATCCCATTAGGGGTAAAATTTATAAAATTCCTCTCTTAAGAGATGTATATGTCATAGAAGCTTTATGCATGCATAATCTTAGCCCGATCGGCTTAAAATTGACGAAGTTTCCGACAAACTTTCATCCAATATTTTATCCCCCTTTGGGGACGAATTAACCAAAGTCCTTTCTTGGTGGATGCCTACGTCATAACATCTACCTGCATGCCAATTTCAGTCCGATCCGTCCAGTGATTTGGGTTGTGCGTTGATTGATCACTATGTCAATCACCTTTGAGTTATATACATATAATATTTAGACGTACTCGTACATACACTTATTTGAAAAAATCCTTTGCATTTTTCCATATTTATTCAAATTCGGAGTAAGATCAAAGAATGTAAATATTTCGATTAACGATGAACACCCGGTAGAGTTCCAACGATGAGAGGTCATTGACTATTGAACAGATATCTTTGAATGTATAGGTAAGTACTATTTTAGTACTATCACGGATAAAATAAATTTTAATTTTTATTCCTTGCTTATTTATTTTTTGATAAAAAAAATTATAGGTTATGCGTGATGTCGGCCAATCCGCACTGGGCCCGCGTGGACGACTAAGGCCTATACACCCGGGGATGTTTAATGAGCTGATGATGATATGTACCTACTCGTATGGTAGGCATATTAACACCGGTCTACCATCCTATTCAACCTATCGCAATCCACTGCTGGACATAGGCCTCCCCCATTTTGCGCCAGATATTCCGGTCCTCCGCGGTCCATCCGGCTGGAGGGCGTACTACGCTACGCTTGCCGCTACGCTCCACTCCAGAACTCGTCTGCTCCAACGGCCATCGGTTCTGCGACTCACGTGACCAGCCCACTGCCACTTCAACTTGCTGATCCGGCGGGCTATGTCGGTAACTTTAGTTCTCTTACGGATTAAATCATTTCTGATCTTATCCCTAAGTAAGACCCCGAGCATAGCTCGCTCCATTACGCGTGGAGTGACTTTGAACTTGTGAACCAATCCCGCAGTCAGTGTCCATGTCTCAGCTGCGTATGTTATAGTACGGGTAGGACGCATAGCTCAAAGTCTTTTATCTTTAAGCATTGCCATTGCGGTCTACCATAATCAAAATTAATAATTTTATTAGATTTGCGAACAGGCGATCTATTTAATACAAGTACCTTAATCTATTTTAGGAAACTTTTCGTTCCATTTGGAACAGGCTAAGGTCAAAGACCATTTCGCTTCGTCATCAGTAAGTGTTTTTTGTATAATTGATGATGAAAAACATGTTTAACGTAATGATGAGTGATGATGATGCATTCATAGATGAATTCGCTCCCTTACCTATATGTTTCAGTAAAGTCGTGGGACTTTACTGAAACCTTACGCGGACTTCTGGAGAGAAATCAAAGGGACCGTTATTTTATTTCATTTGCCAACAATCGCACTGTTCACGAACACTTAATGGATAAAAATCCACCAGTATTACACACGAACATTCGATGAAACACAAATTTAGACTAACTTTAAAATATTAGAAGATTATTACTATTTTAAAGTGGGATCCGTTCACCAACAAAAAAAAAGCATAGTGATGATTTAATAAATTAATCTCACGATATAAGTTCTATATAATGTAATTTTTTATCCGATTTAGTTCTATTTCTTGAAGTCACGTTATAAAATCTACGTACGTACATATTTACATTTTATCGTTTTACCATGGTCGTCAATCACTACACCCACGGATACGTATGAAAGGCCAAAGCTGTGCTAACGTGGCACTTAAATATGCTAGTGCAGAGAAATTTAAGTAGGTCATCTCCTGAAAGGGTAATTTCTAGGTATTCGTAATTAATCAATAATATGACTGTCGAGGTACTTATTTAATATTTATCAAGGATTATTCGAGGCGATGTATTTCTATTTGTAGTTTAAACCTCGCTTAATCCAAAGCGGAAATTACTTTGGATTTAACTTTAGCATTACTTTACCTTTTTGTGTTATAATTATGGCTTTACTGACTACTACGTAATATAGTAAATATTAAATGATCACCAAAATTAAACCGAAAAGTAGTAAATGATCACAAAAATTTCACCATCATTATAATGTAAATTTATAACAAAACGTTTTACATTTTAGTATCCTATTTAAGGAAACTGGCATGTAAAATATACCACCTCGTTATCCGATTAACATAAATAACCCTCAGCAAAAAATATACCAAACATGATAAGCTTTAGGAGCTTCCTTACATATTTTTTTTGTTGCAAAATAATTAAACATAACTAAAATAATTACAACATCATATATCCCAATAATTACTCTACATAAACTAGCTTACTATTTAGGTACATTTATTTGAATCGCAAATAAATTTTAGGATGCGTTAGTCTCCCAACTACAATATCCTAAAAAGTTAATGTTTTCACTATATTTATTATTGTTTATTTCAGACGTTCTGCAGAGAACATAAAAATCTACAAACATACGTTTGAAAAACATAACCCTCCTGCGGTAGTCGGGTAAATACAACCTTGAGCGTTTCATTTATTCAACCAAGTGCTAGAGGTACAATGGAAAGGGATTGCATGCCGGAGACATATTCGTAGCTTAATATGGCATATTAATTCTTATTACTTTATTCGGTAACAAGCCTACATTTAATGACAGTTATAGTGGTCATGCCTATTAGTGGGGACATTGAATGAGCTAATGATGACACAATTAAATACACAGACCAACACAAACAGACATGTTCATGCACACAAATGTTCGTATTGCTCGTACATCGAACCCTTAGTGTTGTAGCCGACATCTCAACCATTAAAACCATTAACCACCAATGAGTCGTCAACAATGTAGATACAGCACTTTCAAACACAAAACAGTAATCACAGTCATGTGTTGTCTTCGTCACTGAAATTCATAATTAATAAAAGTGGAATGTGTGGTGCATTAGCAACGACAAAATTAATGCGAACACTCAATAAGCGTGGAATACTTCCGTCATGAAAGTACATGTAATTATAAGTGCGGTGGGCGGTCATCCTGCATATGCTTTAGATGAGCATCCTGCATCTGACAAAGCATGACATAGCTCATACTTGACATGCATGATGTCAACCAATCATTCTTTATTTTGTAGGTATAACTAATGTTGATAACTATAACGCCGTTTTAAAGCTGAACAAAGGGTATCTAGCCTTTACTAGAACCATTAACCTAAGGCGGTACGTACCGACAAGCGAAGAAAAAATATTGAAATGAATTTCCTTTACATAATTTCCTTTTCATCCCTAAGTAATACATTGTTGTTAGGTGAACAAATCGTTATTCATTTCGCATAACAATAACCTGAAAGAAATGATGAAACTTTTACAACAACAACAAAAAACGTTTTTCGAGTTTTATTTACCGTGAAACACTTTTTCAATGAGCAACAGTTTGCTAATGACTCAGAGAACGACAAATACGTGGGCGTACACACGGACAGTTATATATTTACGAAAGAATTTCACTGATTTGTACTTGATTTGAAGAACAGAGCTAATATAGTATATTTTTATGAATAACATTTGTTAGCATGGACTATTATGTCCGATGTAGCTAGAAGTTTTGGGTAGGCACCTATACAAATTGTCAAAGAAGAATAAAATAAATCATCGGTTTCATAAGCCTATAACATCCCAAATTCCAATGCAAATAATAGGCCATCCCACACAGCATAGAAATGAGGCCAGAACCTACCACGCAAGTCCAAAGCTGAAGCTGAAGGAACTGAAGACATCATTGCAAATCGTCAAAATAAATTTTAGGTACCAATCATTATACAATTACAATACTTTTTAGACACACTGTAGACTTCTGTATAGTGATATCACAGACAATTTACCTAATATATATTTATTTACATAAACACACACATATACAGACATACACCCTCACACATACACATACACTCAAAATCACACACAAACAGACACTATTTCTTGTAGTATTAATCCATTAAGAAAAGAAATTCATTGTATAAAGTAGTTTAGTTTGTATTTAAACAAACCATAAATGTTCACCCATGAAATGTTATGGGAGAGCGATTACTCCTGGGACAAGCGTTTCCACGCTTAATAGGAGTAAGTCAACCTCTGTATTATTGTACAACCTGCAATTTATGGAAATAAAGATTTTTTCATTTTTCAAAGCGGATTGGTGAGTGTTAACGGCTCTAAGATTGTAGCCGGGACTGGTGGCTTAACGTGCCCTCCGAATCATTTTTCTTTTTCAACTTCAGTATTTACTTGTACTTCAATGATTTTCATTAGGTATTATACCATTGTGCCCAAAACTAAACAAAACTTGCCTTCGATGAAATAAGTTATATAAAAGTTTAATTTCTCAAAAGGTTTTCTAATGGCGTCCACGTAACGGTAAAATATAAAGTGGGAATCCGGAGTAATAACTTGGTTAAGGTGTCGGATAATCGATGGATGTCGACACTTACATATAAGAATGTCATGACATTTATGATAATAATAAAAGTTCTAAGTAAGTGCTCGTTTGTTGAGAATCACTTTGGAACACACTTTTTAAAAACAGTTTTAAAACTATATTATTGACATACTAGTCATTAATTTTGAAGTCGAATAGCTAACTTTCTATTTTATCTAAAATTGCTTACAAAATTTATATAATCTTAATGAATGAGCATAACCCAATTTTCCAATTGAAGCACTTCTCAACCTTTGATTGACACGGTTAAGAAAAGTTTACGTAAAAGGCAAAAGCTATAATAACTTTACCGAATTAATTGGAAAATATATTTTTATTTATAGAACGAATGGCCAATGAATGCTATATGTAATGAATGGGCTGGGCGGCATTCGGTAAGCTACGTCATGTCCTAACGTCAACTAATCCGCAATGCTTAAAGACGAAAGTCTTTGGGCAATGCGTCCTACCCGTACTAACATACGCAGCTGAGACATGGACACTGACTGCGGGATTGGTTCACAAGTTCAAAGTCACTCAACGCGAAATGGAGCGAGCTATGCTTGGAGTCTCTCTTAGGGATAAGATGAGAAATGATTTAATTCGTAAGAGAACTAAAGTTACCGACATGGCCCGCCGGATCAGCAAGTTGAAGTGGCAGTGGGCTGGTCACGTATGTCGCAGAACCGATTGCCGTTGGAGCAGACGAGTTCTGGAGTGGAGACCGCGTCTTGGCAAGCGTAGCGTAGGACGCCCTCCGGCCCGATGGACCGACGATTTGCGAAAGGTCGCTGGTGGAAGCTGGATGAGAAAGGCGGAGGACCAGGATGTCTGGCGCAAAATGGGCGAGACCTATGTCCAGCGACTGCAATAGGTTGAAGGGAATGGAACGAAATCATATTCGCAACTACTGACAATTTTTAGCTTTGATGTCAATTCTTAATGAGCGCAATAAAGACTGTCCTGTCCGGTTGGGTTGTTACCACCAGATTTTTAAGAAAATCCGAAGTTCATCTTTTCTCTTTTTAACTAATCTCATTACACAGATGAATGGATAGCACTGGAGATGCCAAATATCTCAAATATATGCTTCCTTCATACAGATTACAACATCTGAGATCTTTGTTTCTAACGAGCATTGGTTCTGTGGCATTCGTCACCGGCCTGCCACCACTAACTCAGTTCTTTATATCTCTTTGTAATCTCTAAGTGTCGGTGTAGATAGTAGGTGTGTTATTTGATAGATATTATTCGTCATATTGAACATTGCAATCCTCGGCAATGTGTCCTAGAGTTTATTCAAGTGTTCCATTATGGAGTATTATATTATGAACACGTCAGATGCAAGAGCTCTCACGCTAAAATTATATATCCGCTAGATACAACAGCATTAGCTACTGATAAAGTGCATTAAATTATTAAGCTCTGAAGGTCAGTCTTCAGGAGTAATCTATGTTTGCATTAACATATACAAACACGTTACTATAATTTATATAGGTATTTATTTATCTGTATCCAAACCTTATTCAATTAGAAAGTTATTTCGTTCCTCCTTTTAGTATCCTTGTGTCCTAAGAAAGATGTAAGTATAGAATTTAAGAAAGAAAGAATGGAAAATACATTTCATACAATATTTAAGTACATACAAAATTTAATTGCGGTAAAGGTCTGGAACCTTTATAACTTTCGACACTCTAACTCGAACAGCTCCTCTTACATCCTCCCAAACAGCATCTACCTAGTTGAATGATCAGTATGATCAATAACTTATACTAATTGAACAAGCCGGGAGCCCTCAACAACATTAAGGGAAACCCAGACTACAGTAAAGTATGATCATAATTTCCAACCTACCACTTGGCCATTAATGTATGATTTTACCGTAATTCTGACATCTCCATATGTTGCAATCCTATCGAATAAAACTGACGTTTGCGTGGACAATATAAATTTATTTAATGACATTTAACATCTATTATATAATATTCATACGATAACGGTGAATGTTCTCGATGGAAGTTTGTTGTAAATCCTGTTATTTCTTGGAAATATCCCAAGTAACGCTTCCAAATGAAACCATGAATCAAAATAATTATTCTCGCTTCCAATAATTGATAGTATTACTCGGAAATCGTACACGTTTTACCAATAATTTTGGAGTTGTTTACATTAAGATGCTTCAGAACTTTATGATAATTCAGTACTTCGCTTAAATTAAGTGCTTCTGTTTGTTCAATTCACGGGGTTCTTAATATATTTGTAACAAAAGTAATGTCACATTCCAAAGTTTTCCGAAACAGAAATGCCTTTGTTTAGTTTCGAGATGGCAAGGCAATGATCAGTCTAAAAAGTATCAAGCACGTGGAGGCATTTTGATATCATACAATATTGAATCATAATGGTACTTAGTGCTTAAGAAGAACTTGGTAATATCTTTGGGTACCTATACTTAAAGCTACTAAAGAGTCGAAACACAATAGAAAATCTATTGGCAGACGACACTTGGATGACGCCATGATAGACAATGTTAACCCATATTTTTCACTTGATTTATTTTTATTTTCACAGTAGCTTTTTTAACAAGGCAAGAAATTAGAATGATTATTTTGTTTTCAGATTTTGCTCTAGTTAGGGTTCTTAATTGCACCGTTGGTCAAATAAAGCGGAAAATATGAGTTCAAATGAAATATGTAAATTGAGGCACTCATTTTACTTTGGTAAATAGAGTAAGTATCCTAAATTCAATTTAAATTATACTAGTGTTTCTTACCAAATATTCGAAATCAGCAATTCGATTACCCCAGTTTTGCCAACACAAATAATAAAATGTTGATTAGTTCCATAAAAACAGGCACTCATATAAATTTTAAGAAATAAACGTACTGAGATGTGTGTGTTGAATACATACTATTATTATGATGTGTGATGCTCTCATGTCATGTACCGTGTAAAACAACGGCAATATCGTAAATATTTTGGCCTACACATAAAATAAGCAATTTCATTAAAAAGAAAACATTGACACCGTTCCATAAACAATAAATATTACCTATTATTTGTTATCTATGGTTGGCATGTGAGTAGGGCTATAGTTAATGTATGATTTAAACAGAGTAAAATATATTTTTCTGAATTCTATTAAAGTACGTCAGAACGTTAGACAAGATGCTAGTTTAGTAGCCAAAAGACGTAAGACTATATGAGTTTTCTCTCTTCAACCTATTGCAGTCCACTGCTGGACAATGGTCTCCCCCATTTTGCGCCAGACATCCCGGTCCTCCGCTTTTCTCATCCAGCTTCCACCAGCGACATTTCGCAAGTCCTCTGTCCATCGGGCCGGAGGGCGTCCTACGCTACGCTTGCCAAGACGCGGTCTCCACTCCAGAACTCGTCTGCTCCAACGGCCATATGAGTTTTATTTTATGTTAATTATATTATTTAATCAAAATCTACCCGAGCAGTTTTAAATGTTTGTTATTTTTTTGAATGCAACCATTAAGATTTTGTACTGTTCCTGTATCACTCATTGTTTATATAAATACATCGACCCGCTGACTAAAATGATGTATTGGTATTCAACCAAGCGCTCGTTAAATCAACGCACATTTGTGTCTAACGGATTGCCTTAAAAAGACCATTCAAACAAAATGATGATTGAAAACTTGATGAAAACAGAAGGGCGGACATCGAAATAACTCCCGCAGTAAATGGGACAAAGACATTGTATCACAAGCTTGGTAAACATGAATTATTATCTAAATATGTATTAAATTTAATCAAAATATGATTCATGTAAAATTACGTTATACATTTGCCAAAAATAACCAAAGCAACTGTGTAAGGGTATAATTATGCGTTAATTTATATGGATAAATACCGTAAATCAGTACATATAGAGGTTTTCTCTGAAACCATAGTGTCATATGTAGGACGGTGGCCGCAAAACAAAGCGTCTCGATAAGTTATTAAACGGACTAATACTGAAGTTTCGTTGAAGTCGATTAGTGTTTCTTTCACCCCATTTCAATGTAAAGTCTGGTTTAGAACTAATTGTATCGCTGTTATAGTGAAATGATAAGGTTTATTTCATAAAACACTAGGGCTTCGTCTTTTGGTCAGAAAGTCTTTATACGTCAAAATAGTAAATATGTGTTCATTTGCGGGGTTTTTTCACGTCTAATGGCTTTTGATCTTTGTGAAATACAACCAATATATCAAATCCTTCTTTTTTAACAAAACCTTTACTACCATAAATGACATTATAAAAAATAACAAAACCTTATTGCAGTGTCAATAACGTCCAAACAAAAATACCACATTATAATACAAGCTTTTTAATGACTAAATCAACAAAACTGAAAATTTAAAGACACTAAGATTTTCATCATAAAATACAATTGAATTACATTTTATTATAAGTATTTTAATTGAAGTAATTTCTCCTACTATTTATCTATTAACTGGTCAAAGTCACTGCAACTTGTTATTTGCTGGGTACTAATGACAGAGTAGTGAATGAGGGTATGGGGGTATTATCTAATGACAGTAGTTATACCTAAAATATATCCTATTTTTCTGTGTTATAACACGTTTTGACGCCGAAATGTAAGCGGCGACTCACGTGGCGAACAACGTGGGCTTGGAATATAAACGAACGCCCCAATTTTTCAATCAACCAATTGATTGAGGCTTCGTATTTTCAAAGAGCAAACATGTACGTAGTAAACAAAATATTAGCTCGGTACCTAACGGCCAACGTAACCCGACGTCATTTCAGAAAAATCAACACATTCACAATCTAAATTTAGACGGTTTACCGCTAGATCAGTATTAATTAATCACTAAGGCAATTATGGTGAGTGCATAACTAAATGGGTTGCGGAGAACGTCATTGGCTTTGAAATATTCCATAGGGCCAAATATAGCCGCGTTTATCAAGTGTTCCGAGTACTTGAAACCCCAAAGAGCCTGTTGACATTCGCCGCGAGGGAAAGACGGGTTTTAGCGAGCATCAATGAAAACTTTAATGACTTATTCCATTAAAATTATTTATATAATTTCGGGCGGGCGGTCTCGTAACTTTTCTCCTTTAAATTGGCTTCAATATTTTTGGTTGTTTTTGTTATGGTTGGTTCTTTATTATTACGATAAGTGTAATGATTTCTTTGCTCTGAT
>PQWD01004345.1:0-165673 GCA_019425675.1 Leucinodes orbonalis
GGTGGGGACTTACAATAAGGGTATGATAATGATAACATCCCACTGCAGGGCACAAGCTTTATCAGACAAAGCAATAGGCATATAGGGCCGTAACCTACCACGCGAACAAATCCTAGATTGTTTCCTTAAATTGCCCTCGAAGACAAGGAAATATCTTGTTTTTCAGACAGCCAGGTGATTCAGCCAGCCAGTATTATCCAAACTGGGAAAAAACGCAGTGTTTCTACTATGTGTTCTTCCCGTGGGATTCCAACACACGGCTACTCACATAGCGATCATCAAATCCATCGTACACTCAGACTTAACTCCAAAGGCTCATTTCGTTATTTATTTTACCGGTCTTTCCAAAAATGAAGCTATTATATTACTTGCTTGTTATTTCTATTTATAACGGTCCCAATTCGCAATCGTACATAGTTGATTCGATTAGTAATCGAGCGAGCTAATTTAGTGCTGAATGTTTTGAAAATATCCAGCATTCCTTAACTTTCTAATGCGGTATGGTTATTGTCGGTATGATTGCATATTTTCCGGTGCAACTGCAAACGGAATATTGGCTTTTAGCACAGATTTCCCAATACAGGAGATGGGGCAAGCCGCGTTTTTAAGTGCGACAAATGTAAGCTCAACGAGCATACACTGGCTGCCAGTTTACGCTCTGTGAGACGAGTCAAGACGCACGAATATTAGAAGAAATTACCGTTTTTTCCCAAAATGCCATCCTGTGCAATTGTAACATGCCATCATCGCAATGTATCAGTCAATTTACCAAGAAATATAATAACTTTTCACAGATAAGAACCGAAAAGAAATTGCGACACTGGGACTGCCTATAAACTTGGCGGCTTGTCCAGTCTAATTGTATATTCGGATGTCTGTGGCTTTTAGGGTTCATCCAAATGGCATAAAATGGAATATAGTTTCGTCAAGTCTGTCTGTCCATCCGTATGTTACGCCCATTTTAATACGAAACTATAAGCACTTCACTATTCAAACTTTGTATGTATGTGTATTCTATGAACCGCTATAAGGTTTTGACAAGAAATTTGAAAATAAATTAATACATTGAACTGAAACTAAAAATTTTTTTTTCATCATACCTATCCGTAGGGGGTAGGTTTTTTTAATTTAACAGTTTGCGCGAGAGACACTCCCAAAGTTGAAAAATGTGTGGCCCCCTCTAATTTCTAAACAAAAAAAAATGTATATAAGTATGTTTATCCGTTGTTAAGTACCCATAATACAGGCTTCACTCTTAACTTGGGACTAGATAGCGCTGTGTGAATGTCAGTGGATATTTATTATTAATTACTTATTTATAAATATACTGTATAATGAAATAAACTTGGTAAAAAGTAAGTTTGGTGAGGACATTTCGGTTGTCCGAAAAGAGAGATAGATTCTGTGAATATTTGTCACGTGAAGCCGTCGGTGCCGGCTACAACCTTAGGATGGTAGTCGTTAACACCACCAATTCGCTTTAGGCCCGATGGGTTACGGCCCAATCTCCCCATGACCATGTCGTGTGGGAAGGCCTAGTTCCTGCGGTGGTACTTTATAGGCTGACGATGACCTCTCAAAATACCACCTTTATAAATCATAAACCTCCATAATTGTCGTATTGTCTCCAATTAAGTTGTTTTCTATGCTATCAAAATTACATGAAATTACTTTAAAACATTCGCATTTTACCATTTAGGAGAAATCTTTAAAGAATTTTAATAGCCTGTCGGTTAGAAAGTTAATAAATGAATCGTTTTGAATAACTTTATTCCCTTTAATTTTATAACTTTAACTATAAAGATATGAAAAGCGTAGGACTGGGATATCTGGCGCAAAATGGGGGAGACCTATGTCCAGCAGGGACTGCGATAGATTGAAGAGCGAGAGAACTTTATTCCCGCTGCAAGTAGCTTCTATTTTACTTCTACGAAACATTTAGTGTAATGGTTATGAAGTCTGTAACTACACGAAGGGATCCGAGTTCGATTCCCGGCCATTAAAATGTGTATGCATGAGTATGTCTGTTTGTTATGGGCTGGGTGTTAACGTGTAGGTAATAAGTACAGTGTTGCTACCGTAGTTTTAGAAAAAAGGGCTTTTTGAAAGTTAAAAAAGGCTAGATTAAGCATCAAAAGATTTTCTGTTTTAAAAATGTTGAAATTATCATGTCATGAAGCCGTTTTTTTAGAGCGTCTAAAAAAATGTCTTCATGACCGATGAAATCGCAAAAAGTACTTGTTAGCATGTCGAAAATTTCATACTTTGGTAATATTTTCAAGCTAGTGAAAAAATGCTAGATTGCCCAAAAAGGGCAGTCTAGCGCTTTTTTAACGGTTAACCGTTAAAAACGGAGATCACCTATACTGAAAACTGCTAGATCTAGCCACAAAAGGGCTAAGATGGCAACACTGTAAAGAACTTAAAGCGATCAGTATAGAAACATTTTTTTTACGTGACTATAAGCTGATCAGCCCCTCAGTAGTTTCAGCCTAGGGTCCCACAAATTTACAGTCTGCTCGTGGCTGGATTAACTGAAATAATACCATGGCAACACAGAAAAAGCGTTGAGTTTCACCCAGTTAGAGAAGTTACCGAAGGATTAAACCCCCCTTTGCGCTCTCTATATTTTCCTTTCCCTTTAAAAAGTCGGAAACGCACTTAGTGGCTTCATTTGAGGTAAGAGTATCCATAAGGGAGTCGTTTCTTAATCTCTCTCAATCACTAACAATGAAGTAATAAGGCTGCTCGTTTACCTATCGAAAAAAAATTGAAAGAATTAACAGTCAGTGATTCTTTTTTTTTTGTAATAATTGACCCAATTATTACAACAAAAAAAAGAATCACTGACATCCACACAGCGCCATCTAGACCCAAGTAAAGCCAGAAGTCTGTATTATGGGTACTAAACAACGGATAAACATAATGATATACATTTTCTTTTGTAAATACATATATATTATACATAGAAAAAAACAGACATGTATACAAATGTTTGTACTGCCCGGGATCAAACCCGGAACCCTTGGTGTACATCAAATGGGTAGTCAAAGGTTGAAATCTCCAATAACGGACCCAATTTCTAAAGACCCAAGGATCACATGAGCACTGTCAATTAATTAAACTATGATTTTGACCTCAACCAAATAACCTTAAAAACTCTTTAAAATGAACTCTATTCGTAAGCTATTAAGGATCAACGACAACCCAAGAGGCGAGCACGTTAAAACTTTCCTCTGAGTCCGAGACACGCGATCCTTATTGCTAAAGGATATTGAACTCTGAGTGCATGTAATAAAGCTAAGCACTTGCAACTAAGTAAATTAGAGTGCCCAGCAACAACGTTATCGTTGTCATATCGTTAAGGAAATGTGCGGACTCGATCTTTTAATAATGTTTGAGGAAAACGAACTGGAAGCGCATAGAAATATGTGCGTTTCCATTGCACTAACGACAAACTTTAAAGATCTGCCCCCGTATCGCATTTTTTTCCATTATCAGCTCATTAAACGTTCTCACCGAGGGGCATGAGCCTACTCGTATCGGGTGATAAGGCCTAGTCATCCACGCGGGCACAGAGCGGATTAGCCGACTTCACGCACTACCTTTGAATGCTTTCGCAGGCGTACGCAGGTTTACACACGATTTTTTCGTTCACCGTAAGAGCGTCGGATAACGTTAATATAATTTGAAAATTCGATCGGAAGGCAACCACCCCCCCCCCTCTCTAGTGTCGCATTTTATATTTATTAAAGCTACGGAAACATGATTATTAAATTTTACTTCACTCCACGTTCTTTTCGCCCACATCTGCCAAATTTACAACAATCGTGACGTTATTATAAAAAAGTTCTTGGTGATAATATCGTAATAATATTTGTTTCCGGGTTCGATCTCCGGGCAGTACAAACATTTTTGTGCATGAACTTATCTGTTTGTAATGGTTTGGGTGTTTTTATGTATACATAGAAAACATCTAAACCATTACAAACAGATAAGATCATATGAAACAGATATGTATGTATTTACAAAAAATGATATATATACGTATGTTTATCCGTTGTTTAGTACTTATAATGCAGGCTTCATTCACGCTTAGCTTGGGGCTAGATGGCGCTGTGTGAATGTCATTTCGTCAATATCGGATTGGATATTGATGGAGTGGATATTTATTTATTAAATTCTGATGACTACGTATCTCTTATCACTTACACAAATAAAATAAATATCGTGCCGTGACGTCGGTCAATGGGACCGGGTCCGGGATATCGTGACGTGTGCATTAACAGACGTGACTCGGCTCACGGAGACACAACGACGGCGGTTCAATTAAACTTGTACTCGTATACTGTTCGTATTCTATAACCTATTTCGTATTCACAAAGGTTTGAGGAAATTTTAACGAATTGTATGGGACTATCCAATGATGTAAAAAAGTATAGATTCGTGATATGCTCACAAAACAATCGAAAAAAGTGTTCCGAATGCAGCGACAGCACACTGAGTTTACAATTATCGTGATATCATTAAATAGTACTAGTTATTAATTAAATATTTATTTATTAAATTCTGATGACTACGTATCTCTTGTCACTTACACAAATAAAATAAATATCGTGCCGTGACGTCGGTCAATGGGACCGGGTCCGGGATATCGTGACGTATGCATTAACAGACGTGACTCGGCTCACGGAGACACAACGACGGCGGTTCAATTAAACTTGTACTCGTATACTGTTCGTATTCTATAACCTATTTCGTATTCACAAAGGTTTGAGGAAATTTAACGAATTGTATGGACTATCCAATATGTAAAAAGTATAGATTCGTGATATGCTCACAAAACAATAAAAAAAAGTGTTCCGAATGCAGCGACAGCACACTGAGTTTACAATCGTGATATCATTAAATAGTACAAGTTATTAATTAAATATTTGTTTTTAATTCTGATGCCTACGAATCGCTTGTCACTTACAAAAAAATAAATGTCGTGCCGTGACGTCGGTCAATGGAACGGGCCCGGGATATCGTGACGTGTGCATTAACAGACGTGACTCGGCTCACGGAGACACAACGACGGCGGTTCAATTAAACTTGTACTCGTATACTGTTCGTATTCTATAACCTATTTCGTATTCACAAAGTTGAGGGCATTGTTTGGGGCCATCCATAAATTACCTACATCACATAAATTTCATGTTTTTTTACTCTCCCCTTGAACCATGTCATAAATGATCGCATTGTAAGAAAAAAAATACGATACTAGATAAGGCTCTAGTGTAGTTCTATAATCTATTTCATATTAACAAAGGTTTTAGGGTATTTCTACGAATTAAACCGCTGAATTTTATATACCAAATGGAAGTTCACAGTAGGTAAGCTTGGGAGATTTTTGCTTTGGTACACACAAACAAACAGTTTTAAAAAAATCTGTCGATCTTTATTCCGGTAATATCTGAAATGGACGGACGGAAAATATAAAAAAAATCCTCAATAATAGAAGATATTTCAAGTGGGTAAACCAAATAGGTTGCCTGAATTCAGCTTTTCTGACTCGGCTACGGGTAGCTGTGACGCTGGTTTACGTGGAACCGTTATTTAGTGAGAAGAGGAAACCAGGCCACTCCTCCACGCGACGATATCTTTCCTACTTACTGTACCTATGTAAACAGTTCAGCACCGAGTCTAACATCCAAAAAATAGCCTATAGTTTTTCCATTTTGGAAGTATCACTCGTGCAAACTATTCAATTTATAAAAAAATAGTTACAAGACCTGCACATTGATACTTCACACGTGTGGTACGATGGAAAAAAATGAGTTTCAATTCAATGTATGAAGAACCCCAAAATATTTTCTTTTTCAAATAGCGGTTCACAGAATGCATATACTTACAAAGTTTGAACAGTGTAGAATCAATACATTACATAGAAAAAAGGGTGTGACATACGGACGGACAGACAGATAGTCATGACGAATCTATCTAAGGAATTTAAGGGTTCCATTTTTTGCCATTTGGCTACGAAACTCTAAAAACTTGGGTTTCGAAAGAAATCGATCAAATTTGTTTTAAGGTAAATTCTTTAAAAACTAGCAATTAACGAATGTAATCCGTGCTAAACCAATTTCTCCCAAATTCCATTTGCTTTAATAACCAAGCTTATAAACCACTCTCAGTTTCATCGCAAATTACTTGTACATTCCAAATTCTTATCTCCAGTATGAAAGTAAGGTTAAAATTGCTTTGACCATGAAGTCATTATATGGAAACAAGCGAAAATGGACTTTATAGCACTAAAAGTAAGTGTGAATATCCAACAGAGTTACAATGAAAACTATCCCCTGCGGTTGCAAGTGCATCGCGAGAAAGGTGACTGGGACGAAATTGAGTCATTAGTTAATTGAGGAAAAATTTTGTACATGGTATTAGAGCGTAAGTGGCTCAATGGTGTGGACTGTTGCCCTATAACCGGAAGGCTGTGGTTCAAATCCCGCCACGTACCAAAGTGTTTTCGAATTTTCGAGATTATACATCAGTTAAGCAAAATTTTCATTCATAATCACGTCACTCACTACATGTCATAGTGACATTGTAGTATGCTCGTGCTTTTGATTTTGTACCTTTTAAATGACGCCTTATGGTCAAAATTTCAATGGATAAATTTATGTCATAAATATAACATGTGTCAAGCGGTATGGACATTTTTTGGTTAATATTTCTTGCATTTTTTAATTCTTTCTATAATGCCCGCGTCTTGTTTTAGAATTCGGGCCTTAGTTTCTCTAGGTCTAAAGTTTTGATACCACTAGTGTTAATGATATTCTGTATATATAAAGGATGATACGCCATCCGTGCCTCAAAAACGAACCGCCGAAGAGAATACAGTTTGTAGGCTTTTGTTTAGGTAAATGTACGCTCATTCGAAATATGTATATGTGTGCTGTCGCTCATTCGGAACTCTTTTTCGATTGTTTTGTGAGCATACCACGAACCTATACTTTTTTAACCTTTAGGCATTTAACCGCCATCTCACCTGATGGTAAGTGATGATGCGGCCGAGGATGGATCATGCCTGCCTAGAAACAGCCTATTCACTCTTGCCTTGAAGACGGCCAGGTTGTAATGATCGGGAGACACATCATTGATAGTATGGAATAGTTAAAGTATACGTAAAGAGGCCGGTTGCATATTACAATGTGTGCAACGATTGCGTCAGTTGCCGCATATCATACTTACAAGTGCCACGTGGTGTGTAGAGGTGCACACGGCAAGTTAATGGCGAGACCGGTTTGTGGATATCTTTTTATACGGTGTATCTTTTTACACCCATATTATAGGGTGTTTTCTATGTATAATATGTATATATTTACAAACAAATATATTAGTATGTTATCCGTTGTTTAGTACCTATAATACAGGCTTCACGCTTAACTTGGGACTAGATAACGCAGTGTGAAAATGAGTGGATATGTATTATTTATTTATTATATATACTGCTTCTATCGTGGAGAATAAAAATATTTAAATCTATTACCAGTTTTGTGGTAATGTAATATTTTGAAAAATTTAAGTACGGCTATTAAGTGTTTTTGAGATTTTAAAAGGCTATTTGTTTTCTAGCTAGTTCTTTCTGGCTAGTTTGTAATTGTTTTAGTTTGAAAATTAAACTTAATTTCTTTTTATAAGATGTCGGTCTAAATGTCCACATTTAATTGAATGACCTGAATTGTTGTCGAGAAAAACAATACCAAATGTATTGTTTGCGGGACTTCGGTCTTGACTAAGCAGCTGAGTGAAATGGAATTTAATTCGGACTTGAGTTCGACCATAACTCTACAGTATAGAGGGTTTTGAGATCATAGCTCATCACAAAAAACATAGAAAACCGTAAATGCTTCCTTTTTTGTGTCTAAGGAGAAAACCATACAAAGCCAGCATCATATCTCCATCATCATGGCTCATGATGAGTTTTATAGCTTTTCTGAGTCATTACAGTTAAGATTTTTTGTTTTAAAAAATATTGTATTCTGCCATAGAAATGTTAATGAAAAATAAAATAATAAAGTTACATGTCAAGTCAAAAAACAATAAATTTTAATGGACAAAGTAAAGGTCTAATCAAATTATTTAATAGTCAAAATAAACGTCTTGTCTAGATTATAACCTCAAAATTCTAGAGTCCTATACTGACCTACGTAAAACCAAACCCATAGCAACCCGCACCCATTCATAAGCGTGTGTAAGAATGTCGTCGGATGAGATTCTGAGAAACTCCCGCGCATGTGCGTCCTATCAAAACGTGATAAGGTTGACAATCGGCTGACAGATAGCTAAGGAATGACTGACACCGGCCAATGAGATAATGGGAGGCTTCCGTCCTTCCTGTTGCATTGGGTTTTTGTAACTAGATAACTTTTAATAGGTGGTCTCAGATATACAATGAACTAACTAAAAAGTGTCCGCGGCAAAATTCTGTCCATCGCGCCAGTTGGGCAGAATTTTCATTAACAATCACGTCGCTCCCATGTTACAATGACATAGTAGTGTGCTTGTGCTTGTGATTTTGTAACCTTTCAATGACGAGTTAAGGTCTAAATTTCAATGAATAATTTTATATAACAAATATGACAATAACTATACGTATGTCATGGGTCTCGGACAGTTCGTTTTTCGTTTCTCGTATGCATCTAGCTATAGTTCATTGCTTATCTGAGTAGTGTACACTCATTACCGATAGTCTAGGTAAGTACCACCGCAGTGCTAGATATCGTCCCGTGAAACAGGAGTATGCACTTCTGTGTTTCCGGATGAGGGCACTGTAGCTAGTGAAATTACTGGGTATAAGAGACCTAACATCTGTCGTGTGATGGGTGCATTGTTGATGGGATATAATGACTAACTACTATTCTTAATATCCCAACACTTCATCTGCCATGACTTACCGTCCGTGACTAAATGTCTTAAAACACCTTTAAGGCGAAAAGTATGAAGTTCTGTGTTTCGGGATGAGGGCACTGTAGATAGTAAAATTACCGGGTATAAGAGACCTAACGTCTATCGTCTCGGCTGACGGGCGCAGGCAGTTTTGACGGAAAATAATGACTACCTCCTGTTACTATTTTTACAACACTGCATCTGTCATGTCAGGCGTATCACGGGTGTTCGAACAGACCGCCCTGTTCATTTATGACATAAAATATGAATACAATAACTGTGGGTTTACAAAGTAACAAGCGTAGATTAGTTTTTATGTTTTTAAGGTGCATAATGTGCGATATTTATGTATAGCAGAGGACTGCGATAGGGTTAAGAGAAGAGAGAACTTTTTGCCTTAAAGAAGTGTCCAGTAGGTGTTTTAAGACATTTAGTCACGACGGTAAGTCATGGCAGATGAAGTGTTGGGATATTAAGAAAGAAGTTAGTCAATATTTCCATCAACAATGCACCCGTCACACGACAGATGTTAGGTCTCTTATACACAGAAGTGCAAAACACTCCTTTTCACGGGATGATATCTGGTACTGTGGTGCGGTACCTAGACGACTCAGTACCGAATCTATCACCTAGTCTTGTGGATATGAATTGAAGTTTCAATGACAACCGATCTTTATTCGTAGCTCTTATGAGTTACTGATAAATAGTTCGTTAACCCATGCATTTCATTCAATAGCACACTTGTTGATTACAAAGGCCGCAGGTTCAAGGCTCGGTTGTGATTTATGTGTTACAATGTGCGTTAACTGCTCGGGTTATCAGTTCTTATGTTACAACTTAATGTTGAGTTTATCTTACTTGAAGGGTTGTGTGGCGCGTGCCTCATTAATATATGGGGTCTTAATTTAACTATTATTGCATATAAAACCAATATCATCATCATCATCAGCTCATCAAACGTCCCCACCGAGGGCACGAGCCTACCCGTATAGGGTGATTAGGCCTTAGACGTCCACGCGGGCCCAGTGCGGATTGGACGACTTCACACACAACCTTCGAATCTCTCCGCAGGCGTGCATGAAGGTTTCCTCACGATGTTTTCCTTCACCGTAAGAGCGTCGGATAACGTACATATATTTTCGAAAATTCGAAAACACATTGGTACGTGTCGGGATTTGAACCTCAGCCCTCCCGGTAGGAAGGCGACAGTCCACACCATTGAGCCACCGACGCTCTATAAAACCATATAACTGGTAATAAATAATACGATGACATAACAAAAAGCGCACAATCACTTGGTCTTATCGCTTAAGAGTAATCTCTTCAAGACAGCAATGATGGTGACAATTTTTTTGAACGATTTGTATTTTTTTTCTTTACTTGCTAAAAGTTTACTTCTACCTATCGCAACTTTCATACTATAGGGGCACATCTCAAAAATTAGCAATTTTGAGTTTTACTTATAAACGGGCCTAAAATCAACATATCTACATGACCCTCTTGATAGAAAAAGTAAAAACGTGCAATAAGGCCGCGAAAACTTATTTGTGCCTTTTTCATATTTCCGAGTAAAGTGTGTCATTTTAATAATGCTGGGATAAACTAAATATGCGATAAGTATTTCATAA
Organism: Leucinodes orbonalis; assembly: GCA_019425675.1. NCBI lineage: Eukaryota > Metazoa > Arthropoda > Insecta > Lepidoptera > Crambidae > Leucinodes > Leucinodes orbonalis. The sequence continues at coordinate 10,563 of PQWD01004345.1, forward strand.
CTAACAGACTATAATTTTTGTGAGAACCGAAGCGCTCAAAAATCTTCAAACGAGTTTTCCCAACAATCATGTTTTTCGAATTGTGCCCCTATAATATGAGAGGTGCGATATGATTTTAAGATAACCTATATTGCATCAGATTACACTGTACGTGAACAATAAACCATAACGTTAATTAGCGTAGCAAATGGAATGTTAGGAAATTGGCATTAAAATATAATGTAATATTAAATGTTTCTATATTTGCTTATAGTTCTAAATTACTAGAACATGCGATCTATATTACACCGGGTTCGATCCCCAAGCAGTAAAAACATTTGTGTGCATAATCATTTGTGTTACCAAAAAAAATAAGCTTTTTATGTATATTTAAAACGCATAAACATACTTATAAACAACGTAAAAGTATTAAAAATACAGAAGTTATACCTTTGTGATTGGTTATTTGAAAGATCAAAAGTTCCATTTAAACTTGGCACAGACATTTTTGAACGTATTAAAAAACTATATAAATCATGTCTTACGTCGAAGGAAAACATCGTGAGGAAACCAGCGCACGCCTGCGAGGAGATTCGAAGGTTGTGCGTGAGAGTCGGCTAACCCGCACTAGGCCGCGTGGACGACTAGTGTAGGTTCGTGCCCTCGGTGGGGACGTATAATGAGCTGATGATGATAAATCATGTAACGTAAGGAATATACTTTTAATATTTCGATACAAACTCTACACTGAAAACCTATTTATAAAATACTAGCTGACCTGACAGACTTCGTCCTGTCAGAAAAATTTGTAATGTGGCAGTGTTTTGTTCCTACCTTTTTTATATTCTTTGCAAAAATTATCGTGAACAGAACCGCCATCCTGGTAATAATTCGGTGTCAATTAAAAATAATTAAATAAAACCCTATAAGCATTTAAAAGTAAGTAATTTTAATGAATTTTATATTATAAAAGCAATAAAGCTCAAATTGATTCTACGTTTTAGTTAGAAACGTGTGAAAAAGAAAAGGGCTGTTTTAGGGTTTTCCCGGCAATTATTCGATTTTTTCTCGCCGTAAGAACCATCCTTGGACTTCAATGAACATTTTAAAAAAAGAATTGGCCAAATTGGTCCAGGCGTTGTTGAGTTTTGCGCTTACCAAACATTTTGCGATTCATTTTTATATTATAGATATGCATAAATTCAATTATAAACTCAATGGCAATGCCTTTCTCTTAGCAATCTGATGCAATGTTAGGTACCGAGAATAATCATTTACATAGAGAAGTGTTTTAATCTATGTTTAATTAAAGTATGTTTATAAAGTATTGAAGTGATAGCTTTGTTAATCATAATCCATACTAACATACATGTGAAAGTGTGTCTGTTTGTCCATCTTTCACGGCAAAACGACGCTATGAAATGACGGATCAGAACTTAATCTGGTTACTTAGCTATTTAATGGTAGAGAGGTAGAAATTGGTATGACGACAAATCAGTTTCTCTCAAATCTGCCCCTAATACCTTGAAAAGTTGCGGGAAGTCAGGTTGGATATGGACTTCAGCAGATTAAAAATAGGAAGTTGTAAATCAATGGAAAGACATAGTACCGTCGATCTCAGCGTCTATTCACCCTATCGCAGTCCACTGCTGGATATAGGTCTCCCCCATTTTGCGCCATATATCCCGGTCCTCCGCTTTTCTCATCCAGCCCCCACCAGCGACCTCTCGCAAGTCGTCGGTCCATCGAGCCGGAGGGCGTCCTACGCTACGCTTGCCGACGCGGTCCACTCCAACGGCCATCGTTCTGCGACATACGTGACCAGCCCACTGCCACTTCAACTTGCTGATCCGGTGGGCTATGTCGGTAACTTTAGTTCTCAACGCATTCAAATAATATTCCGTTCTAAACCAGGAAAAGGAAAATCATGTTATGCATTTAAATCAAGTAAAGCGGCGTGCAAAGCCTACTATTTTAAGTGATAGCTTTGTTTAAATAATAACATTATATTTATATACACATATGAAAGGGACTGGGTACTGAAATTATATTTTTTATAATACTAGCTTTTACTCACGGATTACCTCGCGTTTAAATCGGGGTAACATGGTTTCGATAAACGATATTTGTCTTTTAATTTGGGATTAGAAAACTGTGCCAATTTGATTAAAGACTCAAATTTTCATCCCTTATCTTCCTTACCTTATAAAAAAAATTATGTTTAAAAGATTACCTGACGCGGCATCTCAAATGGCAGTCTGAAATTTTTCCATAACATCAATGGACCTTAGATTTTTTATTGAAATATGAGTAGTTTTACCGCAGGGAATTGAACCCGGAACTAGAGGTAGCACGATTAGTTAATTGACCTCTTAATAAGCAACTAAACTTTTTTAAATATGTGTTGTATTGCTCCGAGTGTTTCAATGAATAAAAAGTATATATTTATGAAAAAATATACATAAATATCCACTGACATTCACACAGCGCCATCTAGCCCAAGTTAAGCGTTAAGCCTGTATTATGGGTACTAAACAACGGATAAACATACATTTATACATTTTTTATTTCATAAATACATTCATATTATACATAGAAACACCCAGACAGACATAATAAATGAAGCATGTCAATGTTTTGTTTAGTATCCATAGTTTCTGGATCTAGCATTTTATGACGCAGTAAAACTTAGCTTATAAATAAATCCAGCGTTTTTTATGTATAAGTGCACGGGATGGTCAGGACGCTCCCCTAATGGAAAGTGATAAGCCTGGCCATGACAGAGCGGCATTGAAGGAGACCAACAACTTAAGGACAGTTATTATCCTCCATCAATACCGCACTGCGCCCTTCACCCGAGACAACAAAAGTTAGGTCTCTTATACCCGGTAAGTAAGTGAACTTACTATTATAGCTAGTGAGCTACAATGCCCTTATCCGAAATCCGAAACACAAAATTGCATAATACTCTTATTTCACGGGATGATATCTAGCACTGCGGGGGTACCTACCTAGACGACTCAGTATCGGGTCTTCCACCTAGTAGATTTATAGACTCTCAGGTATAAGGTAAAAGTGGTTGTCAAAATATATTTTGAGAGCGCCAATTCCCGATAGTGATGTGCCAACTCGGAAAAACCAAAACTCGATTTAACTCGAGTTAGAATCCACGTAACTCGAGTTGAACCCAAATTACGTAACTTGAGTTAACTGGATGGATAAGTAAATGTTTTTCTGAGTTTTTCTTAATTATTCCCTCAGCTTGGCATAAATACTTCAAAAATTGAAATAGACAAATTTGATTTAACCATACCTTTCATGGCCGTAGGTAACCACATTTTTGTTTAAACTCATTGCCCAAAATAGAATAAATTATATTTTTATCAGTACAATTCTTATCCTATTGCGAGAGTTATGCCTACTAACTAAAGAAACAAAAAGTTATTGTTTGAATCGAATCATTTATTAAAGTATTTATGGCTCAAATTTATTTTTTTATTATTATTTTTTTGATCGGAAAACTTCGCTCCATATCGGTTCCATTCGGTTTTCGAACTAGAGTTAGAGAGAATTCAACTCGAGTGGATTCGAGTTAAAAGTAACTCGAGTTAACCATCACTATTCCCGATCCTTTGTAGTTAAGTTTTAATTACTTTGGAAACCGGCCAAGTGAAAGTTGCATTTTCACCCGAAGGGTTCCGTATTTATTTATAGATTTTTCTCTTAAGTGAATATATAAATAAATATCCACTGACATTCACACACCGCCATTTTTCCCAAACTAAGCATCTAGCCGGTAATATGGGTACTAAGCAACGGATAAACATACTTCAATATTTTTTTTTTTGTAAATGATACATAACATATAGAAACACCCATACCAATACAAACAGACATGTTCACGCACACAAATGTTTGAAACTGGAGATCGAACCAGAACCTTTGTATAAAACCGAGACGTTTCAGCCATAACACAATATGGCTCGATAATATATTATACATCATCATCATCAGCTCATTAAACGTCCACACCGAGGGCACGAGCCTACCCGTATAGGGTGATTAGGCCTTAGTCGTCCACGCGGCCAGTGCGGATTGGACGACTTCACGCACAACCTTTGAATTTCTTCGCAGGCGTGCATGAAGGTTTCCTCACGATGTTTTCCTTCACCGTTAGAGCGTCGGATAACGTACATATATTTTAGAAAATTCGAAAACACATTGGTACGTGGCGGATTTGAACCTCGGCCCTCCCGGTAGGAAGGCGACAGTCACACCATTGAGCCACCGACGCTCGGTGATCAATAGGAATATGAGAAACACGATATATTATACGTGTTTCTCTTATTCCTATTGATTTCATTAAGAACATATCGACTACTTTAATTAATTTTATATTTTACACAGACAGATTGGCGAAGAGCGTCTTAGTACATAGTACGTTTTACCCATAATTTACGGAACCCTAAAAAGCGTAGGACTAAAACCAGCCTACGCGTTAGTTCTCAAGCCTAAGGCAAGAACCTTAAACACGTGCTAGAAACACGAGGCTGTCACACAACACGATGTATAATTGGCATTTTTTTCTTTATGCATAATTATATATGATGCTGCTAAATTCAATTAAAACTTTATAGATTTCGTCATCGGAATTCTCTAGTGTGAGTCATGCTCCCAATTATTATATCTGTTAGTAAGTATTACCGTATCTGTTATCTGTTACTGTATCTGTCTGTATCTTTTGGAACCTTGCCGAAAGGGACTTCTTTTAACTATATTTTTTAGTTTTAATTATTTTTAAGTGTTTAAGGTGATATATTTTAGTTAATGTGTTATTTATTTATTATTCGGAAGCCTAACAGCATAATATTTACAAAAATAGTACTTAAGTTTAATCCAATGCTAATAATAAGTCTCCACCTATAAATTCGAACACATTAACAAGGAAAGCTGTAAGTTTAAAACAAAATGAGATAAGATGAGATAAGAGTGCTGACCACAAAACTCCGTATTTCAGTGAATTTACTAATCAAAATAACGCTCTGTAAGAAGCCGTTTAAGTGATGGAGTGCTAGTGTAGAATAGGTCTATTTCGGCGGGAGCCGGTTAAAAGCCTCACTAGCCCGATTGAGGAACGCATTGGAACGATAGTTGGTGCGTGTAGAAGGCACTTGAAGTAGTACTCAATTAGTTTTAATTTGTATTATGTATTTGTTAGTATGTAATATATAGCGGGTATGGCGCACAGTAGGCCGATCGCGTTATTTCAAATCTTGCTATAGTCAATGATGTGAGAAGTATAGATTCGTAATATGCTCACAAAACAATCGAAAAAAGTGTTCCGATTGCAGCGACAACACACATATACATATTTCGAATGAGCGTACATTTACCTAAACAAAAGACTGCAAACTGTATTCTCTTTGGCGGTTCGTTTTTGAGGCACGGGTATCTACCTTTATATATACCGAATATCATTGGCTATAGTTGACATTTTCGATATTAATATTGCCATAAAATTAAGGTTCAATTTCGTCTAAACTAGCTAATGATTAGCGCGATATGAAATAGACCAAAAACGTTATATTTCGGTTCAAGTGTAACTACACTTGAACCGAAATACAACGTTTTTGCTATTAAAATAGCTATTAAAATTTAGTGCAATCGGCCTGCTGTTTGTGAAAGTTATGCAACTATCGCAATGGTCATTTATCGAATGACCTTCATGTTTTAAGTAACTCCCTGCGTACTTAGAAAGAAAGAAGAGAAAATAGAATATTCCATCTCCCTTTCTAAGGTACCATGACTACCACCGTGAAGAGCCGGTAAGACACTCGACAGTCATTTTTTCCAACTTTTCTTAATATTGGTAACAGTAAGTAGTTTGTCATTTACTTAATTAACTTTAAAATAAATCAATACGAAGATTTTGTGACGTACTGAAAAAACGAATAAATTAACGGAAACCTGGGGACAGGGTAATCCCCCCGCCAAGACTAGCGAGCGCGAGCGAAGAGCATGGGCACTACCACAGATTTCCCAATACAGGAGATGAGGCAAGCCGCGTTTAAAGTGCGACAAATGTAAGCTCAACGAGCATACACTGGCTGCCAGTTTACGCTCTGTGAGACGAGTTAAGACGCACGAATATTAGAAGAAATTACCTTTTTTTTCCAAAATGCCATCCTGTGCAATTGTAACATGCCATCATCGCAATGGATCAGTAAATTTACCATGAAATATAATAACTTTTCACAGGTAAGAACCGAAAAGAAATTGCGACTCTGGGACTGCCTATAAACTTGGCGGCTTGTCCAGTCTAATTGTATATTCGGATGTCTGTGGGCACTACCTACCTTTTATCGAAGTGTTTCGTCGTTTTTTAACTCTCATAGAGTTGTTTTCCAATGTACCATATACTCCATATTCTCAGGTTATGATGACATTATAAAACTAATCATATATACAAAGTCTTAATTAAATACCTCTCATACTTAAGATTATATTGATAACTAAAAACACTGATTTCTTTACTGACACACTGATGATCATCAAAATGTTGGGCTACTTCCTGAAGTTTTTGAAAGCTGAAATTTGGTATGTAATCTACGTAAAGTATACAACCAACATAAAAAACATGATTTTTTTCCTAAGGCAAACCTCATGTGGTCGTCTTGGCAACATTTTCAGGAAAGTTTTTAGTAAGATAGACTATTACATCGCCAAATCCTACAGAAACCGAAACTTGGGATTTTAATTAAAATCTTACCTTATATTCTAAGAATCCTGGTAAATATTCACCACACAATTTCCACAATTTATCAGACACTTTCACGGTCCAGAACACTATCACAATACTGTAGCTCTAACTGGCAGCTGGTAAGCTGTTAGAGTCAGCCACAACCGGCGCATAGTGAGATTATCACCTAATTATATGTTATATGTAAGCCTTTTTCTTTTTATAAACGCATGCATGCGATGTTCAAACTGTAGGCAAAGTTTGTAGTTCAATTTAGTTAACTATAAATTTAGGTGGATTTAAAAAAATACTTGGGTAAAATATATTTGACGATCTGTGGTACTTCGGATGAGATGTCGGATACTACCGGGTGCCGGGTTCAATCCCCGAGCAGTACTGTCATTTGAGTGCATGAGCATGTCATATAAAATAATGTAATAACACCATAATTATAACCTAATGGTTGGGCCGCATTTGGTTTTCGTGGTGGGTTATGATATGACCTAATTTCCCTATAGCCGTATATAGGTATGGTAAGGTCTGTGTTCTGAAAGCGGACAGTATAAGCTGGTTGATTGATACTTTTATCATTATTAATTTATATAAAATAAAGGTTGCAAATTACTACCACATAGGACAATATCCTAATAATAATAAAATGAAATTCTAAAAAATATTCAAAACAGCTGTTAAACTTACACTCTTAATCTCAAATGTGTTATGAAACCCAACCATTTCTACGTATTTACAATGACTTAAATTTGGCCAGCAGGATGGAATTATCGTTCCAAGAGCAACCTTGGCCGTGAACTAAGGGTCAGACTAAGTAGTAATGATCGAATTACTGCAATGAAGCAAATTTGGTGCCATCAGTCATACGACACGTCACCTTTAAAACAACACTTGGGCGGTTGACATGCGGTTCATTATCGTAAAGCAAACTCTTCGATGAAGACGTACCCGCTTTTATTTCCGTTGAGGACTTTCGAATGACGTGAGAATCGTAATAGCGCATAAATTGATTGTTAGTACGCATTGGGATATTGTATTTTATGATGTAAGAGTCTACAGTACTATATTGATCAGACTCAAATCGATTTCATCTGGTTTTTGTTCTTTTTTTGGAAAACAAGTAGATGCTAAGTGATGTCGCCACCTATGGGCATTATGAGTGGCTAGTCAAATTACCGAGTATAAGGACGCAGCGCTGTGTTGACGGAAGATAATGACTACTTTTTGTTATTGATTTTCTTCAACACTGCATTTGTCAGACATATCGATTGCTAGGTGAGCGAACTGACCGTCCCATAAACTTCATCATCATCAGCTCATTAAACGACCCCACTGAGGGGCACAAGCCTACCCGTACAGGGTGATTAGGCCTTAGTCGTCGTTAAATAAATAGATGTTAATCGGTAGCAAAAGTTTGAGTGCCAGTCTCAAAACCAAAATTATAACACAGGTGTTCAACATAATGGACTCTACGGTCGTTTCAACACAAAAAGCTCACTTCTTAAATCACTCCAAACTCCAAAGGTGTCATTAAAATAATAAAATCTATCATAAATACCGATAGGGTAATTTACGACTCCAAATCGATGTTCAAATTTCAACCATCGATGATTCAGATAAAGTCACTTTTTGCGATGTGAAAAGAATAGTTAAAATAGATTTATATCTCAATTTTCCGTAATTGTAAACCGAATTATCCATTGATAACTTAAAACATAATTTTGTAAGTTATTACGTGTGAATTTTCAATTTAAATTTTGAACTAGTGATGTACATTAAATATTGTACAAAAACGAATAACATCTTAATACTTATAACTGTAACTCTCAGAAAGTCATTTGCCGACTTTTAAGAGGTGGTGATAAACCTCAAGCTTGTAAGAAATGGCAAAATCACTTAAAAGTACCAGAGATCTCACAGAAGGGACACCTGCTGCTACATTGCGGAAGAAATGATACAAGTAGGTACAGTCTGAAAGTAGTACAACACAAAATTCGACCTTATTTTACCCCCTTTTTAACCATAAAAAGATTCCAAATATAGCTAGCTCAATTGCCAGTTGTGAGCTATTCATGCAGTGTCATACCAAAAATAAGCATACCGTTAACCAAATTATGAAAACGGGTTGCCGGTTAGTTGTAAAATATAATATTTATTATAATATTACTTACAACTTTTCACGATACTTAATTTTATCGACGTTCTCCCAACCCTATACCTCGGGAACCTAGTTGCCTAGCAATTACTAAAATTATTTTTCTAATATATTTCCGTCCAATTCGTTGTAATAAATCAAAAAATTTAACGACGTGATCACAAAAAATAACATCATATTTGTTTTTTTATACAGGGTAATCAAATTATATTATTTGAAAATTAAATACAGTTTTAGTAGCAGTGGAATCTTTGTACGATTATTTAAATACATATAGACGCTCGAATAAAAGTAAACCAATGTTTACCTTCATATGGGTTAGTTAACCAGAATAGAAATTAAGAAATCATCTAGTCTAAGGAGTCCAGCGTTAAACAAATATCATCATAGTCGATCATTGGATACCATAATTTATATTTTGGTCGCTTCAGTGTTTCAGGCGCACTTTAAGCGAAAGTTGATAAGCACCACCCATTCACAAGAAACCCGAATGAACGTTAAGGACTAGGGTCCTTAAGTTCATAGTATAGTCTCCCTATGGATATGCTTATTAGAAAAACATAGTTAACTGATCAAGATGGACAGAAAGACCGTTACTGTTTCAAGGTAGCCAATTACAACCTGATTTGAAACAAAGCTTTCCGGGTAAGGACATTGAATCATGCAATAAATGTACCTTAGTGGTCGGCCGTGAAAATCGGTCGAGATTAGGATATTCCAAATGCAGTTTGTGTGATTGTGGTGCCTCTCAGACAATGGAACATATACTGTCTTGCTCGATATGTCCATTTTCGGTTTATTTGACACTATAGCACGAGGGTGACAATGTTGATGACCTTAGTTTACTGCTATTGTCTCATTCATCCTGAGAACAATTCTTTATAGCACTAAGACTTTAAGCCTATTTAAGCGGCCCAACATACGATACCATGTTTCAGCACCATCGGTCATCAGTAGTAATATACACTGGTCAAAATCTTTCTTCCTTAGACATTTAGGTATCTATATATCTTTCTTTAAACTAGCACACATTACTGCTGGATATAAGTGCCGCACAATTGCGCTTGATATCCCGGCTTTCGTCATTCAATCTCTACCAGCGACACACCGCAAGGAGTCCGTCTATCCGGGCGACCTACACTACTCTTGCCAAGACGAGGCCACCTCTCCAGAACTCGTCTGCTCCAACAGTCATGGGTTCTGCGACGTACGTGACCAGCCCACTGTATTTCAAACACGTGGATTTAATATAATAATATGACTCAGCCTTTTTAATCTCAGCACTAAAGTTGTATACAATTAACCACTCCATTGGAGATTCTCAAAAGACCAGTGGTCCTAATGTAATTGATGAGTGACGTCATAACTTATGTTTTTTTGTATCCTACACGGATATGAATGAGCACTCGATGCGAGCGACCTTCACACATTAAAAACCCATGAACCATTACTCACTTACCGTGTTACGTCACAAGAAAGCACCTTTTTCAACAATGATTGGCGGCCATCATGGAAAAAATGGCGGGCAAAAAACGCAGGGAAAAATGGCTGCTCGAAATGCAAGCGGTTTGATTTTTGAAAGAGGTTCTGATTTTTGTGGAAGTGGTATGTTGTTAACATCCCAATTTTCGAATAATTTAAGATCTTTTTTTTTTGGAATCATGCATCTTTAGGAATTATGAAATGCTGATATTTTTTAGAAATGCTTGATAATTAAAACTAGTTGTTTTAACTTTATTGACAGTGAACAATTAACAACTTTTAACTGTTTATTATTTTTCTCTTTGAATATTATACAAAGATAAGGCAAGAGCATTTTTGTTTTAACATAGGCAGATCAAAAGCGTGAAAGAAATTTTATTCCGACCCTTATCTTTTGATATTCTTTGACCAGTAACTTTTTGACGGGTAATCTATAGCTGCAAAATTTAAATTTATTTTTACATAGCTTTCGTACAGAATGCTCGATGGCTCGAGGTCAATGATATTCTGTATATGTAAAGGTAGATACGCCATCTGTGCCTCAAAAACGAACCGCCAAAGAGAATACACTTTGTACTCTTTTGTTTAGGAAAATGTGCGCTCATTCGAAATATGTGTATATGTGCTGTCACTGCATTCGGAACACTTTTTTCGATTGTTTTGTGAGCATCACAAAACAATCACGAATATATACTTTTTACACCATTGCTTGAGGTGCGTTTTATCAGTTTCCTGGTATCTACAAATAGCTACAAACGCAATTAGATTCATTAGATAGAATGAAATAATTTGGAACATAAGGTGAATGTTACCAAAACGGTTGCATACATGGTTGATGATATTTTTTTATTATATAGGTTTTTTACATAGTATAGGCCAATAACCACATTTCACAATGCCAATAATAAATGTAGATTCAAAATTTAGTACGACTTACGACGCTCCGGTATTTCCACGACAAACTGATGTCGCTTCACCGTGTGCATGGTTGACCGACGAAAGAATGGACTTGGTGGGACCGGACGGTATCATGCAATATCTGCACACCTCTGTAGTGAATATATACTTAATTTTATAAAGCTGAAGAGTTTGTTTGTTTGAACGCGCTATCTCAGGAACTACTGGTTCGATTTGAAAAAATATTTCAGAGTTAAAAAGTTTATTTCTCGAGGAAGGCTATACATCATGCTACAAGCAATAGAAGCGGAGCAGCAATGAAGAATGTTTCATAATCGGGGGGTTTTCATACTTCGAGCTTCCGCTGCGTAAGCTGCGTAAACGGTTAAAGTTTCACAAGAGTCATGTATGAGAGTATTGTTCCCCTTTTAAAGATCTACGAAAAAGTCCGCGACAGCATATGTCTATCTTTTAAGGTTAGCTCCCTATACCATATTATTTACTATAAAAATTCTAAAATAATATATCATTTGCGAAGGTGTTTCATAAATATGATATTAATCCTTATCCAAATAAATACTTATATACTTATCTTATCCAAATAGAGCGTCGGTGGCTCAGTGGTGTGAACTGTCGCCTTTCTACCGAAAGAGCTGAGGTTTAAATCCCGAAACTTACCAATGTATTTTCAAATTTTCGAAAATATATGTACGTTATCCGACGCTCTTACGGTGAAGGAAAACATCGTGAGGAAACCTTCATGCACGCCTGCGAAGAAATTCAAAGGTTGTGCGTGAAGTCGCCCAATCCGCACTGGGCCCGCGTGGACGACTAAGGCCTCATCACCCTACACGGGTAGGCTCGTGCCCCTCGGTGGGGACGTTTAATGAGCTGATGATGAAAATAAATACTTAACTTATCACAAGCATTTCATTTTAAACAAAATTGCTTGTTACATTATTCAACTTAAGTGAAAATCTTATGAGATAGCGCAGTTTTAACTCACCTATATAAACGAAGTACGGGGTCAAAGAGAGCGCTAAGTCAAAGTAACTATTCCACGCGGACGAAGTCGCACGCAAAAGCTTGTTCTATGTAAAACCGAAAAAGAAGCAACTCTACAACTGTAGCTAAGACTTTTCAACCGAAACTCAGGCAAGGAGCTGGTACCTATAAATTGAAATGATTACATTGTTTTGGGTCATTTAAATTATGTGATTGGTGACTTAATCAGTGGCGTGCACTGAGATTATAAGTAGGTATGCATAGTAAGTAACACTAATCGCAAAACAATACAATTTATATTATTGTCAAATCATTTATGTTGGCGATTTTCCGGGTTGTATGACGTACTGGGTATACACAGCTTATTTGCATTATGGAGTGTACGCCACTCGACTTAGTAATAACTTTTTATGCTGCAGTTGGCAATAAAAATATACATCCTTAAAATAATGCTCACCTAGTATAGAAGTCTCCGATATATTTTGGTGTAATTAGATATATTTTATGTCTCACAAAACAATAGTTAAACTTTTTAAATATTCAAAAGTTAAGAACAGAAACATTGTAATTTTCATAGTGGCAACACTTTAATATCCTTAAGAAGACCGCGACAAAATAATAGCGAGTTGCAGATCATTACTTAATATTAGCACACGTTAACAAACAAAAAAGAGAACTGAATCGATTACGTAAGACCGACAAGAAAGCATCGCAATGAATGACTCAGACATTGAGATGTGACAACATAAAAGGAAAAAAAGATGGCCGCGAAAAAAGAGCGCGAAAAAATGACAGCAGGTGTGTCGCAAGGGCAACCGATGAAAGTACTGCGTTGTAGACGCTGGGGGTCCGCAGGAATTTTGACAATGCTATGAGTAAGCAAAAGTTATTATAAAGAAAGTTTTTGTACGCTTAAAAATCTAACGGAACTTTTTGGTAAGTTTTTAGATTAAAATCTTTTTGGTTACTTCCCTAGGCTTTTTGTATGGCTTAATTGCATCTAACGGCCCTTCTTGAGTCGTTTTCTTTTTCTCCATCCCTTGCGATAAGCAAAATACGGAGAAGGGATCGCAAAAGGTTGCTTTTTGCAAAAAGGCCCATTGTGATTTGTGAACTTAGAAGTAGGTACCTACTTTTTTATTTCTTTTTTACATGTGTGCGATAAGAAATGTAATAAATATATTTTTCTAAAGTATTTCTTTTTAATTCGAATGAATCCTTCACTAATGTAATGTTTATAATAAATAATTACCACTTAAATGTTTAAGAATCAACCAGTTCTTACTGATATATTAAAAATATATAAGTGCATGATAATAGGCAGATAATTTATCTAAATGAGCTTTGAGAAGTTGCATATTTGCAATATGTTATTAAAAAGTGATTAGATAACAAAATGTTAGGTTATTGACACACCTAGAAATCACGACTTTCGTTAATGTAAAGTTTCGCGGAATAGATTATATTTAACTTCAGAATGAGAAGGTATTATTATATGTCATACGACATATAATAATACCTTCCACCATACCATATAATAAACTTAGTCTTTTAATTTTTTTAGGGGAAACTTTTGGAGTCAAGTCAACCAAGTCAGGGTATGGTACATCCCAACTTAAACGGAACGTGGCTGTAAATACCTATGCAAGTGGTGTAATTATAGGTGATTTATTGTCGATTATGAGTCTTTTCGTTTGGAACGATCCATACGGTGTAATAGTAGCGAAGTCGGCCATTTTACCAAGGATTTCAAATACTTGTGTGCTTCATCAACATCATCATTATAGTCTTTAATGTCCACTGCTGAACAGAAGCCTTCCCTCATGACTTCCATGCGGACCGATTCCTGGCAGTTGACATCCATCTGCTACCCGTCCCCTTAGCCTGGTCATCCGTCTATCTGGTTGAGGGTCGGCCTACGCTCCGTTTCCCGTTACGTGGATGCCACTCGAGAACCTTTCTGCCCCATTGGCCATCTTTTCTTCGCACTTTTTTCTTTTGTGTGCTTGAACAGTTAGTTTTCCACAACACTGCCACTTGAAATCAGATTTACACGCTATTTAAATAATGTCCTAAAAACCGATCATTCGATAGGCCCCAAAAAAATATTACGTGATCAATAATCTTACACGGTCAATATTCAAATTTATTATACGGAACCAACAGTCAATTGAAGAAATTACCAGTAAGCGCAAACCGTAAAAAAAGTCGTAAATTTCTCACGATTGCGCAGTACGCCGCAAAAACATTGGAACGTGTAAATGTGCAAAGCATCTCCAGAACTTGTTTCTCCTCGAAATTTAGTCACACTGTCAGTCTGTGCGTGGAGATTGACACCATCGGCATCATACGGCACCACCGAGGGACACGAGCCTTCCTGTTTAGGGTGTTTAGGCGACAGTAGCCCACGTTGCCCCAGTACGGATTGGTTAACTTCATGAACAACCTTTGAATTTCACGTAGGCGTACGCAGGTTTACTCACGATGTTTTCTTCACCGTAAGAGCGTCCGTATTATTTCCAACAAACCAAAAATACATTGGTACGTGGCGGGGTTAGAACCTGCACCCTCCAGATCGGAAGACAACAGTCCTCACCAATGAACCACCGACACTCTATTACGACTTATGTACATACGTAAATACTAATACTTGTTATTCACGTAGGAGCAGAGATAGTTAAATATTATGACATTAAGTGAATAGGACGGTCTGTTCACCCGGTAGTAAGTAATACGACTGACCGTGGCATACGTAGTGTTGAAGGAAATTATTAATAGAAGGTAGTCTTTATTTTCCGCCGGCGCTGCCTTGCGCCCTTATACTCGGTCTTACTTATACCCTTAGCTCTGAGCCCTCATCCCGAAACACAGAATCGAAAACAATCGTATTTCACTGGCACTGCGGTGGTACCTAACTAGACAATTCAGTACCGAGTCTACCGCCAAGTAATTATAACTTGAAAGTCCAAACTACCCGAAAATGTATTATGTCTATCAAAGCTCATTTAGATATTTTCAGAGTTCAAGCCAAACCCTTAATTGAAGAACTATGGAGAATATCACGCTTTCAGAGCAGCGTGGTGGAGAAGGGACTAAATTATCTTCAACATTGAGAAAGCTCTCTGAGATGGTTTCTTTCTCTCTCTCTTTGACCTATTTCTGTCCACTTCTGAATACAGATTTCCCCCATTCTGCGCTAGATATCCCGGTCCTCGGCTTTCCTCATCTAGCCTCTTCCAGCGAGCAGTCAAAAGTCCATTGTGACTGCGGGGTTTTCACCTCAGAAAATGGTGCACCTGATTTCTTGTCCCCTGTGTCCATCTGCGTTTACTATGCAGGACTTGGAAGTAGCGTCGGATAGCGCTATTCCTATGGCCAGGTTATGGGCAAAGGATATCTGAACTGTTGACTTGAAGGATAAAATAAATATTGAGAGTAAATAAGCATGTATGTTAAATTTAGGTTTACGACTGCACTTAAGTCGTTCAAAGCCATAAACAGGCTGTTATACAGAGTATTTTTAAATTTCACGTACAAATCGTTATCGTAGCGTTAAATTTGCAATCTGAAGCTTTACAGCCACATTTTTGGGTTTTAATTGTGCACTTGACCTGTAATTTTCTATTATTATTATCGTTCGTTATGTTTTTGATAATATTTTTACATTATAATTTTAATAAAAACTTGAGCAAATCCGCGTGAATCGCTTAGTGAGTCGTAACCTTGATATTGACCCGCTTTACTTTTTGCAGTAATACGAGCCATACAAAAAGGTTTCCATGTGACTTAACCAAAAAAATGTGCCGTGCCCGTAATGCGTAAGTAATTGTATAAATTCAAATCGCTTCTAAGAAATATTCAACATTTCGAACTGAATTTGTTTCGTAAGGTAAAAAAATTAGCGTTGCTATGCGGAGTTTGTGAAAGAAATTGTGTTATTCCAGAGAACGGCCAAAGAATCGTGAGGATAACTGTTCTCGCAAAGAATATTATTGTAGACTATTGTCTTTTTAACAGACACAGGTCATTGGATCAGACTACAACTTGTTCCCCTGAAGGGGTGGGCCTGGTGACCTGTAACACCGGTTTCCCAAACCGATCTCAGGCACCAGCCTCTCTTACATTGGGAGAGATATATACTTATGAGCTTGTACCTAGATAACCAAATAGATTAAGGTTCCTATTGTGAAGAGGAAATAAAGAATATTTATTTAATTAGTTGAGCTATGTCGATAAAAAGTGGTAAGCTGCTAACTGCTTCGTATGTTACGAAGTTAATAGGGCGGTCAGGACGTTCAGCTGATGGTAAGTGATACGCCTGACCACGACAGAGCGGCATTAAAAGGACACCAACAACTGTTAAACAGTTATTATTATCCATCAACATCGCACGGCACCCCTCAACCGAGACAACAGTAAAAGGTCTTTTATACCCTGTAATTTCACTAGCTACATTGCCCTCAAACCGAAACACAAAAGTGCATACCACTCTTATTTCAAGGGACGATATCTGTCACTGCGGTCGTAGCTACCCAGACGCCGACGAGCCTGCGTTTTGGCTCTTGGAGCAGACAAGTTCTAGAGTCGAGACTGAGTCTTAGCAAGCGTAGCGTAAGTCCGGAACGATGGACTGTGGTGCCAAATAGAAAAGACCATTGTCCAGCAGACTGCGATTGGTTATGGAGAAGAGCTTATGCTGAAGTCGATATAAAGATATTCCTCCTCACCGATAGTGAAGGATTTTGCCATAATCTTGTCTGATTTGTAAAGTATTCGAGTTATTTGTTGTATTATTGCACTCTCTTATATTAAATTAAATCTTAACATATTTCATACTATTATAGTAAAATATTAACGTCTGATAATCTCATTTTTTGGACTTATGCACCCATTTGTTTTACTGGTCGAAAGTGGAATAGGCTGCCGGTTGAATCTCGAATTAATAACCTTATGATAATAATAATACGTTTATTGCAAATAAGTGTCTATAGGAAATTTAAAATGGCTTGCATTTTTAATCTGTGTTATATATAATCATATGAATTTTGCTTGCATCGAATTCGATTCGAAATCTCGAAGTTCTGGAGTGGAGGGCTAAATTAAAATGAAAATACGATGTACTAAAAGTATCTTTTAGGCCCAACTTTTTGTCATAGCTAAGGCCATTTCATTTTCTGAATAATGTACCGTTATTGATAAATTGGGACTTGACATGCTTACATACTAGTAACGTAGAACTGTCGATGATATCACCATGTAAATGCCACTCTGGATCTTTGAATTGCGCATATTTTATCCTTTTTTTAGCTGACCTACCTAGCGTAGCACGCCTTTACGTGTCGCCATTATCGTCCAAGTCAAATCAATTAATAATAACACACTTCTGAAAGACAATCAGCGCGATTTTTTATTGGCACACGAGACGGTTTGCTTGACGGTAAGTATAGACGGTGGTATCACCGTATATAGACACTCTTAACGGACAGTCAGTGCGCTCACCTGAGTGATATGCCTGACCATTACGAAGCAGTGTTGAATGGTATCAATCATTGTAAGTATTCATTTGTTTCCGTCAATACTGTTCTGCTCCCGTCACCCAAGACGACAGACGTTAGGCCTTTCCAGTGATTTTACTACAGTGCCCTCATCGCGAAACACAGAAGTGTAAAACACTGGTATTTCACGCGACGATAACTGGCACTGAGTAAGTACCTACCTAGACGACTCAGTACCAGTCTACTAAATAGTAAATGGCTTCCTTTACAAATAGACAAGGAAAAGAAAATAAAGATATGAGAAAGGAGTATATATCCCTGATATCTTACTTAAGATCAGGAACTAAATATTAGAATCACCTCCAAGATGGTAGTGAAACGATGAAACCGTACATATTAATGATAATGTAGAATTTGTTGAAGTAGGTAAGGGTTGGTAGAGTTAGGTCGTGTAGATTTGGAAGCTTGACTCTACATAAGATCTCATATCTCTTTCACAGCACAAACTTCAGTCGTCTTGGCAACATTTTATATGAAATGTTTTTTGTGGGTCCTATATATATCGGAGAAGGAAATATAAGAAGCCCTCCAGGGAGTCATCAATATACTCGGCTAAGGATTATCTACGAGGTTCTTTATTCCACAAACATCATCATCATCACATACTATATAGTAGACTCGATACTGAGTCATCTAGGTAGGTACGTTGTCCCGTGAAATACGAGTGTTATGTACTTTTTGTTTCTACATGAGGGTACTGTAAAATTACCGGGTGTAAGAGACCTGATATCTGTTTCGGGTGACGGGCGTAGTGCGGCATTGGTGGAGAATAATAACTGTCTATCAATTGTTGGTCTCCTTCTATGATGATAATGAATATCTATATGTATATCTACTTGTGACCTGTGTAACTGCTTTTTTTTTATATAAAATTTCCTATATTGAACTTTAGGTGTGTAATGATAAGTGTAATTTTTGTGTCTATCAATAAATATTTTTTCTTTCTTTCTCCTTCTTTCTTTCCTTCAATGCTGCTGTTACTTTGTAACATAAAACATCACACAGCATAGCCCTGAAGAGATATAAGAAATAAGTTCCTTCAATGAACATACAGAACTATGTAAATTATTGTTTCTATACGTCAGCAATGACCTAGCTCCAAATTAATAATATATGAGTTGTCTCCTTGATAAAGTTTTCAGAACCGTTATAATCCCAATGTACAAATTTGATCGCAGAGCCAATATAATAGGGTAAGCCGAAGCCCTCTTGAGTGTCGGTAGCTTATTGGTGTCGCTGCTTCCTTCCGACCTAGAGAGCGCAGGTTCAATTCCCGCGACTTACAATGTATTTTCGAAGTTATATGTACGTACATCCGACGCTGCTCTGCAGTAGACCTGTATAGGCCCTTGTTTCTTATCATCAGCTCATTAAACGTCCCTACTGAGGGGCACGAGCGTACCCGTATAGGGTGATTGGGCCTTAGTTGTCCACGTGGGCCCAGTACGGATTGGACGACTTCACGCACAACCTTTGATTCTCTTCGCAGGCGCAGGTTTCCTCACGATGTTTTCCTTCACCGGAAGAGCGTCGGATAACGTACATTATTTTTTCGAAAATTCGTAAACACATTGGTACGTGGCGGGATTTGAACCTCAGCCCTCCCGGTAGGAGGGCAACAGTTCTCACTATTGGCCACCGACGCTTTTTTCATATATCCCTTTGTAATAACTTTCACTCCAGTGACGTATTACAAATACATTACCAACTAAAACAGTATGGTTACAACAAAACGTATATATTAAGCAAATCGTTTACGCAAATGAATACGATCAACCTGCATTGGGATGAATAAAATGGTTGCTGATGATAACGGCCCTTCCATTCTATGATAATATTTTATACACCACTTAATGTTTGAACATGGCGCCATGAGTTTTACAAGATGGCGCCTAAGTGTGACAATATGGCGGCTAGGAAACAAACATGATACAGGGGGGTTACCGCCATCTCTTGAAACAGTGTTACAATAATATTACTTCGCCTTTTCTAGTACAAAAATGCTGACGTATCATTATACAAATACTGTTAAGAGATTAAGAGATTGCGGTAACCCCCCTGGTTAGGTTAAAAAACAAAACAGCGACCAGGTAAAAAAGAAGATAGCGAAAAGGTTAAAAAGATGGCGACTAAATTAATAAAAAGATGGCGACTAGGCTTAATCAAGATGGCAACTATGCTTAAACAAAATGGCGAATAGGTTGAAAGAAGATGGTAGCTTAGATTTAAAAAATATGTTGCATAGATTGAAACCTATTACATTTAAAATAAGCTGTGCTCCGTGGTATAGGAGCTAAATTTACACAGAACACAGTTATTGCTTTACTTGGCACCGACATCAATATTATAAAACATTTTTTTACCATTTCTATTTTTGATTAAAAAATTTGGTTAACTTTTTGAGTAACTGACAAAACGGTAACTAATTCCACAGTTTTGTCGGATGCGGTAAAATGTTTCGACAGTAGCTTAAGTTGTATTTCGAAACAAAATATTTATTTACTTTACTGCAATACATCGCAAATTTACAAAATAAAATTTGTTTATATTCTTCTTAAAAGTCAACGGCCATTTTGAAAACTTGTGAAAAAAATGTCACATGAATGTCAATATTTTCCCAACTCTATACTTTAACCGTACCATATCCCGTATAGCAATCCACGTGATTGCTGACGTCAATGCAAAGGATCCCTTGAAATGCAGTCTCTGCCCGACCTACATATAGGGTCATGGAAGTCCACCAACTTGTAGAACTAGTCATAGACAATAACGATTTATGGAAAAGATTTAGTGTCATAAAGATTCATGAATGACTGACTTTAAAAAATTTTTTTTTTTAATATTAAAATAAGAAAAAAATATATTAATGTTGCCAGCCTTATGGGTACTTTTTCACATACTAGAGACAACAATCTGGGCCAATTTTTTTACCTTTTTGGTTTATTAATTTATATTATTTATTTTTTATCTAGTTAATGTAATATGAAGGTTATTATAAATTGTTTAACAAACTNTGCAGTCTCTGCCCGACCTACATATAGGGTCATGGAAGTCCACCAACTTGTAGAACTAGTCATAGACAATAACGATTTATGGAAAATGATTTAGTGACATAAAGATTCATGAATGACTGACATTTAAAAATATTTTTTTTTGGTATATTAAAATAAAAAAAAATATTAATGTTGCCAGCCTTATGGGTACTTTTTCACATACGAGACAACAATCTGGGCCAATTTTTTTACCTTTTTGGTTTATTAATTTATATATATTTTATTTTTTATCTAGTTAATGTAATATGAAGGTTTATTATAAATATTGTTTAACAAACTAAACCAAAAACCATAAAAATTAAATAATTATAGCTAAAAATAATAATAAATCTACTTACTAACGATGATAAAATATGTTAGTTTTATTAATATATATGTTGCACATTGAAATTATTATTTTAGAATATTAAAAGCCTTTAACCATTAATTGTCTCCGTGGTCTAGTGGGTGCGTTCGGCTTCGCATGACCCGGTAGTGGGTTGGAGTCCCATGTGAAGATTGTAAAGTGAAAGTCACTTTGAACTATTTTGAGAATGCTCTATTAACATAGCTTATTATTGGATTAAGATTAAATCTTTTAAATTACATTATGACTTTAATCGCTACGTGTGAAAATAATAAAATATATCTAATCAGAAGGACAAGCAAAGGAATGTTATACAAGCCGATAAAGAGATAGGATAACACAAGATAAGATAAGAATAAATCTTTATTTGCAAATATGGTACCTACATGTACAAGTTACGATATTAAAGAGAGTTTTTTTTATGTTAGAAGTGTACAAGACGATCTGAACGCTCACCTGATGGTAAGTGATACGCCAGACCATGACAGAGCGGCTTTAAAGGAGACCAACAACTGATAGACAGTTATGAAAATGAAAATGGAAAGTGTTTATTCAGTTTAGGTCCTTATAGAACACTTATGAATGTCAAATGAAGCTACCACTGGTTCGGGAGGTAGTTTTCCACTGAGAAGAAACCAGCAAGAAACTCAGTAGTTACTCTTTTCAAAAAAATTGTGTTGAATACAGATTCATTTGTAATCAAAATTATATTTTCAATTTTTATCGTATTATGTATTGGTAAAAATATAATAATCTACAAAAGTACTATTAAGCAGTTAAGTATTTTATAAATTTAAATAGATGACAACAAAAAAAAACAAAAGTAGTGCAGGCGTGGAAATCAACATGTCCATAAGTTTTTATCATTTATATAATCTTCAACACTATAGTAAGCTTTTTTTTATTAAAATAGACTTTACATGAGACTTAAACTTATGCAGGGGTAAATCAATTACATATTGTGGTAGCTTATTAAATATTTTAATGCTTAATCCCACAAATGAGTTCCCAACCTTATGCAATCTAAGATTTGGAACGGCAAGTTTGTGTTTGTTCCTAGTGTTCAAACTATGATTATCTGACTTTTTTGAAAATACATGTAAATTTTGTGTACATAGATGACGCAGTCTAGAATGTACTGAGACGGTAATGTTAAATATTTATTTGTTTAAATAATTCCCTTAGTGAGTCACGTGATTTAAGGCCGTATATGGCACGGATGGATCTTTTCTGCAATACAAAATTGTTTGTAGATCAGCAGCAGACCCCCACAAAAGTAGACCATAAGACATCACGCTGTGAAAATAGCTAAAATACACAAGTCTTGCAGTCTCAATATCAGTGAGACTTCTTATCTTCCTTACAGCATATGCAGCGGAACTAAGCCTTCCTGCCAAAGCCGCAATATGCGGACCCCACTGCAATTTTGCGTCTAATTTTATACCCAGGAAAACGTTGAATTTATTACTTCCATGGGTCCTTCATCCAAAGTGATGAAAGTATCTACCTGCCTTACATTAGGCATTGTGAACTTAATACATTTGGTTTTCTTAGAGTTAAGAAGTAAATTATTGGTCGTAAACCAATGTAATACCTGAGAAAGTGTAGTATTTACATCGTCAAAAGTTTCTTTTTGTCTATCCACGTTAAATATAAGAGATATATCATCAGCAAATAATACAGTTTCACATAGGTTTTGAGTATAATAAGGTAGATCATTTATATAAATTAAAAATAATAAAGGTCCCAATATTGAGCCCTGGGGAACGCCCATCAATAAAAGGGCTCCGCTGGAACTTGTTTCTCCGACATGTACGTTTTGGACTCTATTCGTTAAATATGATTGTATTAAATTAAGAGCGTCCTTATCGACACCGTAATGCTTCAACGTTATTATCCTCCATCAATACCGCACTGCGCCCGTCACCCGAGACAACAGATCTTATACCCGGTAATTTCACTAGCTACAGTGCCCTCATCCCGAAACACAAAAGTGCATAACACTCGTGTTTCCCTGGACGATATCTGGCACTGCGGTGGTACCTACCTAGACGACTCAGTACCGAGTCTGCCACCTAGTATATAGTTTCTATTGCCGTTGTCGCGACGCACGCTGTTGCGAAAATAATATCAAGTGGTACGCCCTTGCGAAAAGCCGTTGTATCGAAAATCGCTCAATCGAATGTTGGCCTCTAAAACGTAGTGTTATATACTAGCATGGCCGAACATGCTGTCTCGAAATACTTTTTTATACGTAGTTAGCTAGATTGATACTAACGATTTCGAATTCCATTGCTGGTACCGGAGTCCCTGTTCAAATTTGTCGAAAAACGGGAATCAAGCTGATGACGACACGCATTCGAAGCTACATATCAGATCCTATTAAAGATACCGTGTATGTTAGGCCTGTATTCAAAAATGGCAATTGAGATGCTTTACGCTTTTTGTCTGTCGCAATGGCAACAGTGATCGGATCATAAATGAGACTCAAGCGTTGATCTTTACTTAAATACAGTTAGAAAGGGATGCCGCTATGAAACGTAAATAGCGTTATCCCTTTCTAACTCTATTTAGGTAAAGATAACTGGCCTAAGTGTATTAATTTGACGACCCATTTGGTGTAGCGGTTGAGACGTCGGCTGCAACACCAAGGGTTCCAGGTTCGATCCCCGGGCAGTACAAACATTTGTGTGCATGAACTTGTAAGTTTGTAATAGTCTGGGTGTTTTCTATGTATAATATGTATGTATTTGCAAAAAAAATGATCCATTGTTTAGTACCCATAATACAGGCTTCACATTTAACTTGGGGCTAGATGGCGCTGTGTGAATGTCAGTGGATATTTATATTTATTTATGGTTGCATAGGTTCTTATATTTTATATAAGAATATAATATATTATTTTTTTATTCGAAGGTTGTGTGTGAAGTCGTCCAATCCGCACTGGGTCCGCGTGGACGACTAAGGCCTAATCACCCTTTACGGGTAGGCTCGTGCCCCTCGGTGGGGACGTTTAATGAGCTGATGATGATGTTCTTATATTTAGACAAACTTTTGCTCGCGGCTTCGCTCACGTTAAATTCGAGGTAGCACGGTTCCCTTTCCCCCTTTTAAGATGTATTCTTATTCGGACAGAATTCGAAATACAATTTAATTTTAATTTATAGACGATATTAGGTTTTTTATATGGGATAAGATACCGAACTAATTTTAGGGAGACTCTCCCACTATCCATCCCCTTATTTTGCGAGCTGGGAGAAAAAATCCAAAAAACGAGGCACGTATTTTACGTTAGTAATCTAGAATGTGTTTCTTTCTTGAAAACTTCGAAAGGCCAAAAATCTTTCGTAGGGGTGAGAGATTATTATTATTCCTGTGAGAACTAAAGTTATCGACATGTTCGCCGGATCAGCACGTTTATGTGGTGGTGAATTTTTTTCTTTACCGCATGAGCGTCGTATAAACATATATGTAATTACGAAAATACATTGTAACGTTGTTGGATGTGAACCGGCACCCTCCATATTGGAAGACAACAGTCCACAGCATGAGCCACCGAGGCTCATTGGTTCCGCGATGAGCGTTAATAATTTATTATTATTATTTACCTAAGAACTTTACATAATGGTATCATCAGCTCATTAAATATCCATTAAGTTTCCTTACGATATTTTCCTTCTGTTAACGTACATATATTTTTCCAAAATTCGAAAACACATCGGTACATGGCGAAATTTGAACCTCAGCCCTCCCTGTAGGAGGGCAACAGCCCACACCATTCAGCCACCGACGCTCTCAATTATATGTCTCATAAAAATGCATTTCCTATCTGGCATCAATTCCCTTTAAAATGCAGTGGATATGGGACATCGCATAGATACGTAAAGGTCATCGGCCTCTAGTCAAATAGATACAAAATGGGATTCTCCAACGTATATCTTTATCGGTAAGTTTACACCTGGTATGGTGGGTAGTGCAAGTGATAAGAGAACGAATTAAATTATTTAATTGAGTCTATAAAGTGCAGGATAAGTTGAAATAGCAGTAGGCAGGGCAAATAGTGCGTAGAATCGATGGCCGATGGGGCGGAAAGGTTCTCGAGTGGCGTCCACATAACGGAAAACGAAGCGGAGGCCGCCCGCCAACCAGATGGACGGATGACCTGTTTAAGGTGGCTGGTAGCATATGGATGTCAACTGCTAGGGATCGGTCAGCGTGGAAATCATTGGGGGAGGTTATCGTTCAGTAGTGGACAATTTAGGCTGTACTGATGATGATGCTCTTAATGATTGTATCATCATCAGCACACTATAAAAGTCCCACTGCAGTGCACATGCCTTCCCGGACAGTATAACTATGAGAATGCGTTATATCCCAGCTCAAGGGCTCAATACGGATGATTGAGTGGTAACGAATGGCGTACTAGCAGGACGACTTAACGTGACCTCTTGCACTTTTCAGATGTTTCCTATTAAACTTATCGCAGTCCACTGCTGGACATAGGTCTCTCCCATTTTGCGCCAGATTTCCCGCTCCTCCG
Source organism: Leucinodes orbonalis (assembly GCA_019425675.1). Taxonomy (NCBI): domain Eukaryota; kingdom Metazoa; phylum Arthropoda; class Insecta; order Lepidoptera; family Crambidae; genus Leucinodes; species Leucinodes orbonalis. Next base: position 36,326 of record PQWD01004345.1, read on the forward strand.
ATTTTCTCATCCAGCCACCATTAGCGACCTCTCGCAAGTCGTCGTACGTTACGCTTGCCAAGACGCGGTCTCCACTCCAGAACTCGTCTGCTCTAATGACTATCGAAGATGTTCGTATGGTATTAATAATGTTTTAATATATTAACCATCTATTTGTCGACGCACTTACGGTGAAAGAAAACATCGTGAGGAAACCTGCGCACGCCTGCGAAGAAATACAAAGGTGGTGTGTAAATTCAGCAAATCGACGTAAAAGGCCTATACACCCATATACTGGCAGACTAAAATCTCTCAGTGGGGACGTATAATGGGCTGACGATGATAACCCTCAGGATACAGTGACTTCAATACAAATATCTAAACATCACACTTACTTACTTATTGGACAAATGTTCGGATATGGGAAATTCTTTAACCGCTGTCGCTTGTAACTTTTACGAGACTACGAAATTTATCATAAAAAGTATTGCGCAGGAGAATTAATCTAATCATTATGTGAATGAATGAGATGCCTCGTGGAAACTTACGCACTGTATGGACTCATTCAGGGCACAACTTCAAATAAATTATGCTATGCTAGAAAAAACACTTTTACGCGTATTTTGCTTTGTTTTCCACTGAAGGGTGAAACTACTTGTCAGAATACATTGATAGATAGATGGTTAACACAAACATTGAGGCCTGTATTCAAGAAGGAAGATACTCAAGCTTTGATCTTTACTTAAATAGAGTTAGGAATGGATGCCATTATCAACGTTTATAGCAAGAAAGGGAGCCTTTTTTACTCTATTTAAGTAAAGATTGAAGCTTGAGTTTAAAGAGCATCATTAACATTACAGCCTAAAATGTCCACTACCGAGCGACATCCTCCCCTAATGATTTCCACGCAGACTGATCCCTTGCAGTTGACATCCATCTGCTACACGCCACCTTAACCAGGACAGTCCATTTAGAATATACTTAACCCGCTTAGAATATAATTACCACAAAAGGTACCTAGTAGAAATAGAAAACCAAAAAATTTGTGTTTTTTTTTCAATGAAATGTAATGAAATGAAAAGTGTTTATTCAGTTTAGGTCCTTACAGAACCCTTATGAATGTCAAATGAAACTACCACTGGTTCGGGAGGTAGTTTTCCATTGAGAAGAATCCAGCAAGAAACTCAGAGCATGCAAAGAACCCAGCAAACAATTAAATAATATAGAGGACAGTCGAACATTCTAGTTTATTGTTGCTAACTTAAATATTAAATACGACCACACATAAATTCTTAATTGTCATTCGATTTATATAAGAACCTCCCTCGATGCGGTCAAAGATCAATAAGAAATATTGACAGATGAACAAGATGGCGTCGTCAAGAGACCCCACGCATCTGACGCCATGCACTTGCAACCAATCTTTGATGTCATGGGGTCAATTGGTGGACGAATAGGGATGTGTCTTATAAGAAGGAAAAAAGCAAGCACATACGTAATAATAATAAAAATGAAAAGGGTTTATTCAGTTTACGTCCCTACAGAACACTTATGAATGTCAAATGAAGCTACCACTGGTTCGGACGGCAGTTTTCCACTGTGTAATTCCATTATGTAACTCATACAAAGATAGAACATTCGAAAAAGGGCTTCTGTGTTGTTGGCTTCAGCTTCAGATTCACGCCAGGATTCCTATTTAGCCCGTGAATCTTAAGTATCATCATTATCATCTTCAGCTCATTATACGTCCTCACCGAGGGGCACGAGCCTACCCGTAAAGGGTGCGTGCCTCGTGCGGATCTTTGAATTTTTTCGTTGGCGTGCACAAGTTCCTCACGATGTTTTCCTTCAAAGTAAGAGCGTCGGATAAACGTACATATAATTTATAAAATTGGAAGAGACGTTGATACGTGGCGGGGCTTGAACCTGCACCCTTCAGATCGGAAGGATCCACACCAATAAGCCATCGACGCTTGGTAATCTTAAATGATCTTAAGTTTAAAGTATATTTATTCGTTGATTTGTACCCATATAACAGACTAAATGTATAGTTTGGGACTAAATGGCGCTCTGTGAATGTCAGTGGATATTTATTTATTCGTTGTTTATTATTACTTCATTATTTTATATTGTTACTATGATTATCTAGGAGTTAGATTGCGCTAACCCTACAGTGCATTGGAGACTGCGAGGCGACAGTGTGTGCAATGCAATCACTTGACGGACTTTGTCATGGGGCTGCCTGCGAACTAGCGACAGCAATTAAATCTTACTTACCGACGACTTGCGAAAGGTCACTGGTGAAATTAAAAAACAATAAACTTACAAGCAATGATATTCTTTGCACAATCACGAAGAAACGTCTGCCAAAAAATACGAGCCGCATGACACATACATATTGGTGACATACACATTTGTCAATGATATTCTGTATATATAAAGGTAGATACGCCATCTGTGCCTCAAACACGAACCGCCGAAGAGAGTACAGTATGTACTCTTTTGTTTAGGTAAATGTACGCTCATTCAAAATATGTGTATGTGTGCTGTCACTGCATTCGGAACACTTTTCTCGATTGTTTTGTGAGCATATCACGAATCCATACTTTTTTAAATCGTTGCTTACTATTGCACAATCACGAAGAAACGTCAGCCAAAAAATGTCCGAGCCGCACTACACATACGTATTGGTGTGGTATTGTTATGTTTATAACAAAAAATATTCATAAAATTTCAATTTCGACCGTAACACGTCACTGAAAGGATAAAAATCGAAAGCACGAGCATACTACGACGTCATTATGACATGTGAAATATGAATGAAAATTCTGCCCAACTGACGCGATGGGCAGAATTTTGCCGCGGACACTTTTTGAGTGAGATTATACATCTAGGCAGTTTATTGTGGAGGACCGCATTTCTCAAAATTACGTTTAATAAACTAAGTCAGTTTCTTGCACCAGACTTTCGCATGGACTTCATCTCGTGGCATATTTGTCCCCAATGCAAATTGGTGCTCAGTTTCATCATCAGCTCATTAAACGTCCACACCGAGGGGCACGAGCCTACCCGTATAGGCTGATTAGGCCTTAGTCGTCCACGTGGGCCCAGTGCGGGCTGGACGACTTCACACACAACCTTCGAATCTTTTCGCAGGCGTGCATGAAGGTTTCCTCACGATGTTTTCCTTTACCGTAAGAGCGTCGGATAACGTACATATAATTCCGAAAAATCGAACGCGGAGGGATTTGAACCTCAGCCCTCCCGGTAGGAGGGCGACAGTCCACACCATTGAGCCACCAACCCTCTAGGTATAGGTGCTCAGTTTATCCGGATACAATATCAATTGAAAATATATTCTGTTCAAAAGGCCATTAGTTCTGCGACATATGTAACCGGTCCACTGCCACTTCAACTTGTGATCCGGTGTGCTGTTTAGGTCACTTTAGGCACATTAGGAATCTCTTAGAAAAAAATTCTTAACTCTTTTCTATCTCTCTCTTCAACCTATCTCAGTCCACTGCTGGACATAGGTCTCGCCCATTTTGCACCATATATTCCGGTCCTGCGCTTTCCTAATTCAATCCACACCAGTATCCTTTTGCAAGTTATCGATCAGTGCGTCCTACGCTACGCTTGCCAAGACGCGGTCTCCACTCCAGAACTCGTCTGCTCCAACAGCTATCGGTTCTGCGACATACGTGACCAGCCCACTGCCACTTCAACTTGCTGATCCGGCTGGCTTTTCAGTAACAATGCTATATCGGCAAATTTAATAAGGCTATATCCGATCCCATTTCTCTTAGCAACTCAGCTTTATAATACATTTATATAAGAAGACATTAATTTTTGATGTCTCATTATATCTATTTTTGGATGTAAGCTGTATAATACACGGAAATTCCCATTTAATAAATAAATCAAGATGAAAGTTTATTATTTATTTGTTGTTAGAACAAATAAACGCCTCAGGGCAAACCCATTATAATTGGATTTATGGAATTCACGTTATTATTCGTATTCTTAATAGAATATTTCGGGATTTATTCATAAACAGACATTAAGACATTTGTGATATATGGCATCGTATACAAAATTTAGTAAATTACAGGAAGTTCTAGGGCAAGTCTTTGGCAAACTGGATGATACTAAAATCTACTGATTCAATTTATCCTTTGAATAAGCTCCGATGAACGTCCAAAACGCAAAAAAAATACTAAATTACTAAAGTTAAATTGAAAATTTTAATTTAATACATAAACAAGAAAAGCTCTTCAGTGGTTTGTAGAAAGCGACAGTTTAAACTTCCCATTGGGTGATATAAAAAGGAAAAATCCTTGAGTATTCCATTTTACCAAATAAAAGTTAAATATTTTTTTTTTTGCTTTAAAAAATATACAAAAATAAATACCCACTGACATTCACATAGCGCCATGAAGTCCCAAGTTTAGTTCGTGAAAATTGCATTATGAGTACTAAACATTGGATAAACATACATAATTATATGTTTTGTTAATAGATAAATACTATTGTACATAGAAACACGGGGTGTTTAAATAAAAAACAGACATGTTCATGCACACAAATGTTGGTACTGCCCGTGGATCGAACACAAACCCTTTGGCGTCGTAGCCGACGCTTCAACCACTACCAAATGGGTCGTCAAATATATTTATTTCATCCCAACACAATAATGAGTCAACTGCCAGATTAACCGGAGTTAATATAAACAAACTTATTATCGCTGAAACCAATTTGGTTTCACATAGAATTAATACAAATAGCTTTTATATTATTTCTTGATCGTATCACAGACGGTTAATGAAGACCGTATTTACTTATGTGTTTAACTTAATGAGCTAAAGTAAATAAGCCTATATGCCACAATGATAACGATTCATTTGTTCTATTCTGATCCGATTATATTGTTAAGTATTTAATAATTGGTATGATTATACCGTCTGTTTCTATAAATGGAAATCTGACTGGTAAATACTGGGCCTAAAGATCAAAGACTAGTAATTAATATTGTACAGGGTTTTTTTAAATTTGTACTTGTAGTTAGTAACCAGTTGAAGTGGCATTGGGTTGTTGCGTATGTGGCAGAACCGATGGCCGTTGGAGCAGATGAGTTCTGGAAAGGAAACCGCGTCTTGGTAAGCGTCGCGTAGGACGCTCGGACCTAGGGACCGACGACTTGCGAAAGGTCGCTGGTGGAGGCTGGATGAGAAAAGCGGAGGACCGGGTTATCTGGCGAAAAATGGGGATGACCTATATCCAGCAGTGACCTGCAACAGGTTGACGAGAGAGAGAGAAGTAAACATTTTTATATACAAATAAATGATAAAAGGTCTGCGAGCGGTCACTGCGATCGTGTGGTAAAAAAGACTGAGGATCGCCGGATTTTAAAATAGAAGCATTTATTTAATTAAGCTTAAAACAACAGCACAAAGGCATTCAAGGGATACTAGGTGGTAGAATCGGTACTGAGTCGTCTAGGTAGGTACCACCGCAGTGCCAAAATGTAAGTGGGCACTGAAGCTAATAAATTATCGGGTTAATTGAGAGTTGTTGTTGCCACTCTTTATTCACTATGTATTTATTAATCTATGGTAAATGATGCTGGTGTAGAAATTGCACTTTTTCATGTTATTTGTAAGCAAATATGTTCTACATTGTTTTTTTACCTAAATAAAAAAAAATGAGCGACTTAACATCTGTCGTCTCGGGTGACGGCCCAAGGTAAGTTGACGATAAGTAATGACTGCCTACAGTTATTCATTTCCTGTAACACTGCACCCGACATGGTCAGGCGTATCAGTTACCAGGCTACACTTAATGATATAAAAAAATTGCATCGGAAAATACGAAAAGTAGCAAGCATGTGCTCGGCCTAAACATCGGTTAGCAACCAATCTGGCTAGTTGGAACACCCCAAGGAAAACGAGGTCATCCTTCCTCGCATGTTTCCTTGACATTCAAAACGGTATGCAGTAAATTGGTACTGTGTTGCTAACTGCACCAGTGTCATTCATCACGCCCCCCCGATTAGATGACGTGCAGTCATGTGTACCTACTTCGCTTCTATTGTTAGTGTTTTAAGTGTGCGAGTCTTGCGTACGAGTGAAGCCGAGTCGAGAAAATAAAGATATAGTCCAAAGTATAGAAGAACACTTTATTGTCCACAAGTATAAAGAATATCGAATCTAACACATTTACTAGATGGTAGACTCGATACAGAGTCGTCTAGTTACCACAGCAATGCCAGATATCGTCCCGGAAAATAGGAGTGTTTTGCACTTTTGTGTTTCGGGATGAGGGCACTTTAGCTAGTAAAATTACCGGGTATAAGAGACCTAACATCTTTCATCTCGGGTGGCGGGCGGTAAGTGTTGACATAAACAATATATACGGTCGAATTGAATTTCCCCAGTGAGGATTGGCCGACTTCACGCCCAACCTTTGAATCTCTTCGCAGGCGTGCGCAGGTTTTCTCACGATCTTTCCCTTTACATATAATTTCGTAAATTTGAAAACACATTGGTACGTGGCGGGATTTGAACCTGCGCCCTCCCAATCGGAAGGCAACAGTCCACACCACCGAGCCACCGTAGCTCTAAATACTTAGGGCCTAAATGCCACTGTTTCAATCTTTTTATTCCCACTAACAACAACTAAAGAATTGCTTTTCGCACAATTGTTATATAACGATTAACATTTTATTGCGCAGTGATTACAATCGGAAACGCTACGAATCGATGTTGGAAACGAGGATTTCCTATATCATATTTTAATGCGTATTAGACGTTTAGTAATTGTTTGGGATAGAAAATGCGCAATTAGTTCTTATCTTGTAGGTATAATCTAACTTTAATATCAGTGCATTCTTGCATGGTTTAATATTACTTCTAGTGCTGAACGAAGGCCTCCCTTAATGATTTCCACGCGGCTGATTTCTAGCAGTTGACATCCATCTGCTACCTGCTATTTTAAGGCTGAGAGCCATCTGCGCTCGCCTATTGCCCGGTAAGGCTGTAAAGGCCATCTGCGGCCAATAGCAGTAGACAGCTTGAAAAAAAAAACCTGCCACCTTAACCAGGTCATCCGTCCATATTTTTATGGGTTGGCCTACATATCTTTTTCCGTTAAGTTTACGCCATTCAAGAATATTGCTATGCTATGCTCAATGCCACCGCGTATCACATATTATTGTATCCTTTCGCGTCATTGTGTGATTCTTCTTATTTTCTAAGAATAATGTTAGCTGAATTATAAAATTGTGTGAAAAGTCAAAATGCGTCCGAATTTAAAGCATTTCTTTATGCTTAATATTTCTTACGTAGGGCCTCTTTAGGCTATAGGTCATGCAACGACCGATGGAGAGACCTATGCTTGGGATTTCTCTGCGTGATTGATTTAGTTTGCAGGTTTCTTCGCGATGTTTTCCTTAATCGTAAGAGCTTCGGATAATGTACATATAATTTCGAAAATTCTTAAAGAAATTGGGACGTGGTGGGATTGTAACCTGCGTCCAGATCGTAAGGTAACAGTCCTCACCAATGAGCCACCGATGCTCTACCTAACTGATACTATGTAATAAATATGTGATTTACATCAGTTAATTCGCACTAATAAACATGCATGAGTGTCGGTGGCTCAATGGTGTGGACTGTTGCCCTACTACCGGGAGGGCTGAGTTTCAAATCCCGCCACATACCTTGTGTTTTAAAATTTTCGAAAAATATATTTACGTTATCCGACGTGCCTACGGTGAAGGAAAACAACGTGAGGAAACCTGCGTGCGCCTATGAAGATATTCAAAGGTTGTGCATGAAGTCGTCCAACCCGCACTAGGCCCACGTGGACAACTAAAGCCTAAACACCCTTAACGGGTAGGTTAGTGCCCCTTGATGGGGACGTTTAATGAACTGATGATGATGATGAATAAACATGCAACAATTTTAACGTCGAAAACCAATTAACTTTATAAAGGATTAAACGCTTTAGTGACTATACGTAAAATACCGATACCAATCCGGTGGATCAAGTCATAACCGATCATTACCGCTTCTAAGTCGACCAAGCCCGTCCACAATGGACGGGACGAACGAACGGATTTTGCTTAATCTTACAATTGACGCGGTATTTAGTATTGTTCCTTTATCAATGATAAAATATATCGATAATGATTATTTCATGTTGACTACTTATTTGGTGTTATGGTTGATATGACAGCTAACAGCTTTTGCACCATGGGTTTCGGGTTCAATTCGTAAAAAAAATCGTAAAACATTTCTGCTACCCGGGAATTTGATAGCTGTGGGTGTATGTTTTTACAAAAACTAAGACCGATAAATCTGGTTACTAATCGATTAGGAAAGACTGCATATTATTAAATCGTTCATCCACAAGCCAATGACGTCCCACAGCAGGGCACAGGCTGTCTCATACCACACAGAAGTGAAAAATCACTCGAATTTCACGGGATGTCTGGTACTGTGACGGTACCTACCTAGACGATTCAGTATCGAGTCTTGTTACTCTACTACCTAGTAGTAGTCAAGCAATTGTGGAAATAATTAGTCTTCGAATGGGGCATTAGAAATTACGAAAGCCCTTACTCCCAATTACTACCTTACAAAATTACACTTAATGTTTTCTATATCGATATCGACGTTTAAATAAAATCGAACATCCCTAATCTGTCAGCTACGTTTAAAACTAATTTAAAAATTATATTTTTTGTACTATTTGGCGACTGTTTGACAGCTTTTTATTATTTGGCCAGTGGTTTAAAATGACATGCTAAGCTTATTCGGACCGATAAAATCTGGTTCCTAATAAATTTGGAAAGACTGCATATTATTAAATCGTTTATCCGCCAGACAATAACGTTCCGCTGCAGGACACAGACTTTTTTCTCTAACAGATGGCCTTTCAGCTTCACTGGGCAATAAGGGCACAGGCTTTCCCAGGTATAGCTATGGGGAGATTGGGTTGTAACCCAATGCGTAGGTCAAATGCGGATTGGTGGGTGTTAACGACTTCCATCCTAAGATTGTAGCCAGGACCGACGGGTGAACGTTATCTCCGAAGTTCAAAATCATCTTTGTTTTAGGACAAACAGGTAATACAGAATGCAATGTTATCTGAAGGTGTACGTACCTTTACTTCTTCCACAGCACTTGGTGGGATGTTCCCGTGCTTTCGGATGCGGCCATAGGTTAATCTCCCTTATACTTTTTCTACTACTTATTTATATTCATTTTATTTACTGCTTATCACAAAATATTTTATTTTTTGCTTTATATTAATAAGTTTTGTTGTTTTGTAATTTCTTGTTATGTAGTAAATATGTTAATAATTTACTCTTGTAAAGTTAAGTTACATGTAGGTAATTTATTTGTGTGAACTGTGAAGACGTGGCAAGCGCTGACTTTTTATTTTTCTTATCCGGGTGTGGTCGGAAACGGGTGCGTTCCGTCTAACATAATTAAATTTCCGTCATGTCAGTGCTGTTTCTTTTCCGTCTCAGTTTCTTTTTTCCTTATTATTGTCTTTGGTTGTTATAATTTTGTTCTAGAATTAAAATGTGTTAAATTTTAGTGAGTTGACATTATATTTATTCTTTATTCGTTTGGTTAGTCTTTTTTAATGCGTTGAATGTTTATATATATTAAGTTAATGTTGTATTATTGTTTACTTTTTTCTTCTATCCCACTCACTCGCCACAGGTACAGCCAGAATATCAGTGCTGCAGCGGGTCAAACTACTGCAGCGTTTGCTGAGGCTTGACCTGATTGGCCACTGGGATCTGTTTTATGTATTTTGTATGTTATTCTTATTTATATTTTATTATTGTTCCTTGTGGCCAATAAATGTTTTTTCTTTCTTTTTCTTTCAATTATCAAACTAGGAAAAACGCACCAAGCGTTATTTATTATGTGGTCTTCACGTGGGATTCGAACCAATGATCCCCAAATAACGCAGAAATCTTATCTCGAACCACTAGAACTGAGGAGTAATTTGTTTATCGATTCTTTATTGATATGTATAGGTAGACCGCGTACCGCCAAGCGCAGCATGTGACGGCCGCCCACAAGATGGTCAGATGACCTAAGGAAGGTTGCGGGTACCCACTGGATGCAGATAACTTCTGACAGGTCGGCGTGGAAGTTATTGGGGGAGGCCTATGTTCAGCAGTGGACATTATGTGGATGATGATGATGATGTATAGGTCAAATAAGATCACTTAGGAATGTCAAAAGCAATCTACCACTGGTTTAGACTATACAGTGTTGCCACCTTAGCCCTTTTGTGGCTAAGGCACTTTTTAGTATAGGTGAACTCCTTTTTAACGATTTAGCCCGAAAAGGGCAATAAAGCTCATTTTTAATGTCCTGAAAATATTACCAAAGATTGAAGTTTTCGACATGCTAACAAGTACTTTTTGCTATTTCATCGGTCATGAAGACGTTTTTTTTAAATGCTCTAAAGAAACGGCTTCATGACATGATTACGTATATTTCAGCATTTTTAGAACAGAAAATCCTTTGATCCTCAATCTTGCCCTTTTTAACTACTCAAAAAGCCTCATTTCTAAAACTCAGGTGGTGTTGCCACTAAAGAATTCAGCAGAAACGCAGTGTTTTTTTCTAGCCTTTACTTAAGGTAGTTGAAATTATAAATAGATAAATATCCGAAACCATATCGTTTGGTATAATTTTAGCCAAACTGATCGTATCAAGGCTTTATATTGGACTAATTATTCCAAATATAAATTATACTTAATTTAGTACTGGATAACCATTATGAAACTCATTCGCTTTTGTAAGATAATATTATTGTACTAGAAATAGACAATAATCGAGAAATAATATTACGAAATTTGTATTTCACAGATTGTTTTATCTTGACCCTATATTTAACTTATTGAAATATTGGTGGTGTTTTTATATTTATTATCATGATCAACTTCAGCTCATTAAAAGATATCTCTTCAAAAAATCAGGTGATTTAGCCTGCAATGACCTAACCAAACTTTGAAAATCGCACAAAATAATAGTGGAAGTTATTTTGTGCGATTTTCAAAGTTTGGTTTGCCGTCTTACCGTGGGTTTTGAGCCCACGAACACTAATGGCTGATATGGACCACTTACACATTTGTTTAAAATTTCCATTTTAAAAGCAAAGTTTATTAAGGACAAAAATGTATGGATTAGTTGTATAGCGATTAAAAAGAGACACTACTGAGATTTTTGCGGAGTCTTCTCATTAAAATAAACTCTCCGAACTGTTGATAGATTCAAAATAAATTCTGATTTTGCGTTGCCATCGGAAACGTTTCCGGTACGATATGACCTGGCGTCCTTCAAAAAGAGAGCGTATTCTTATATAAAGGGCCGGCAACGCATCCCTGCGACCTCAGCTCTTGTAAATGAGTCGTATAAAATCAAAGGCGGCAAAGTAGGTCGTAGGGCGAAAATGAGATAAATATTTGAACTTACTGAAAATTCAAATGTTAACCGATTCTGTGTTCACTTTATTATTAGACATGGCTATAAACCCTTCAAAAACACGTAAGGAAAATGACTTTGGGATCAAAAACGGCTATGGACTGGAAAATAAATGTTTTATTTCAACTACCAAAATTCAGATCAACCCTACTTTGCCGCCTTTGATTCTATACGACTCGAATGTCCATGGGCGGCGGTGACACTTTCCATCAGGTTCGTTTACCTCCCTATGCAAATAACTTTGTTTTTAATTTTGAAGATTCAAAAGTGTATAGAGTGAAAAAGACATTTTGAGTTTGAGTTTCACCGTTTGCACTTACTAAAATAAACCTGATGCATTTGTATGAATGTATTTTAATGGCTAAGTATGTATGTAAGACGGCCCCTACACGACACAGATATTTCGGAAGTGTCATATTGGTAACTGTCAAATATATCAAACAATAAACGCCTCGTGTTTGGGGCCATGAAGTTACGGTTGAATACGGGCATTCAATATTATATAGGGCATTTGAAAAAAACATTTAATGTTCCATTTATTCGAATATGTAACTACTGAGTTTCTTTCTGAAGTCTTCTCAGTAGAATCAACTGTTCGAACCGGTGCGGTAGAGAGTCACTCTAGTTATGAATTTTTTTTTTAAGTGACTATTCAAAAGTGTATACTTAATTGAATTATGAAAATATTGAATTTGAGTTTTGAAGGTTTAAAAAAAGTCAAAATCAATTTATTCGATTAAGGCTTATAAAAAGCACTTGCGAACTTCAAACTACAATAAAAAGTACATAATATGTATGTAAAACAGTTAAATTAATTAACGTAACTAAAACTAATTTTGAGAATTTCGAAAAAGCGTTTCAGTTGTTTTGGACTGCTGAAACGCTGAAGCATCCAAGATGCGAGAGATTTTTTTATTTTGCTAAGTCTGCCAGCCAGGGATTCTATGACTGTAACTTTAGTTCAATCAGGAATAATATCTCAGAAAGAGGAATCTGAATCTTTATACATTTTTAAAAATGTAGAATGAATAAGAAAATATGGGGGAGGGAAGAGGCATGAAGCCACTCGAACATCATAAGGCGATATTTTACGTCGTCGTCGTCTGTTTCTTTGTTATAAAGTGATCGGAACGGTCAGTTTGCTCACCGGATGGTAAGTAACACGCCTGACTATGACAGAGCAGCATTGAAGACAAAAAAACCGCACTGTGCTCATCGTCTGAGGCAACAGATCTTAGAAATCCCATACCCGGTAATTTCACTAGCTACATTGCCCTGATCCCGAAACATAGAAGTGCGAAACACTCGTATTTAACGGGACGTGTCTGGTACTGCAGTGGCACCTTCCTGGACGACTCAGTATTGAATCTACCACCTGGTAGAGTTCTGTGAACCTGTATGGTTGAAAATACATAAGTATTGAACGGATTATTCCGGCAGTTTAATGGCCATACGATCGCCAAGGTTGTTGTAAGAGGAAGCTATTCTTTAAGTTAAAGGAAGTCCACAAACTCCTATTCATAACTAAATGCATTGGACAATGCACATTAATCATATGGTTTTATAGCAATGAAATGGACCACATAGTATTTCATTTTATTAAGGTCAATTTCGGGAAAGACTTTTGTTCTATAAATGAAAATGAAAAGTGTTTATTCAGTTTAGGTCCTTATAGAACACTTATTAATGACAAATATAGCTTTTTATGACAGAACTGATACATCGCCATGTAGTCCTCAAACTAGGTGATGGACTCGGTACTGAGTCGTCTAGGTAGGTACCACCGCAGCGCCAGATATCGTCCCGTCAAATAGGAGTGTTTTGCGCTCGTCCGTTTCGGGATGAGGGCTAGTAAAATTGCCGGGTTTAAGAGACCTAAAATCGTCTCGGGTGACGGGCGACTACTGACTGTTATTAGGTTTTTCAACATGGTTAGGCGTATCACTTACCACCAGGTTAGCGCACTTACCGTCCCGTTTATCTCTGAGATAAAAAAATCTAAGCCCTACCTGTATTATGAGAATTAAATAACTTATATAACTTTTTTCGTTATAATAATATACTAGCATTGAGCAGAAACACGCGAAACAACCGTGAACTAGTGAAATTACCGAGTATGAGAGACCTAACATCTTTTGTCTCGGGTGACGGGCGCAGTGCGGCATTGATGGAGGATAATAACTGTCTATCAGTTGTTGGTCTCCTTTAATGCCGCTCTGTCATGGCCTGGCGTATCACTTACCATCAGGTGAGCGTCCAGACCGTCCTGTACACACATAACATAAAAAAAAACCGTTTCGACCAATGCAAACAGACATGTTTGAACTTCACAGGGTTTGTATCCGGAATCTTTGGTGCTAGTACCTGATGTATGAACTATATAGATACGTCAATGATTCTAGTATCTAAATAACCTAGCCTTGAACCATTAGACCAAACATCCGTTCCATCAATCTAGACGGACTAAATCATTACACAATAACTTTTGCCTGGACACGTTTCGCGCATGTGGCCTTGGAAATGCCTTGAGATAGCATCGTTATTTGCTCTTACGGTGAAGAAAAAGGTCGTGAGGAAACTTGCGCATGCTTGCGAAGAGATTCAAAGATCGCACAAGTAAAGCCACTGTGGCAATGTCTAGTTTTGGGATGGGAGACCGAATGGGCTCCTTCCACAGATTTTCCAATACAGGAGATGGGACAAGCCGCGTTTAAAGTGCGACAACTGTAAGCTCAACGAGCATACACTGGCTACCAGTTTACGCTCTGTGAGACGAGTCAAGACGCACGAATATTAGAAGAAATTACCGTTTTTTTCCAAATGCCATCCTGTTCAATTGTAACATACCATCATCGCAATGAATCAGTAAATTTACCAAGAAATAATAACTTTTCACAGGTAAGAACCGAAAAGAAATTGCGACACTGGGACTGCCTATAAACTTGGCGGCTTGTCCAGTCTAATGTACATTCTGTTGTCTGTGGCTCCTTCGGAAAGCATGTTAAGTCATTTACCTATTTAGTAAGGATGGTAGTGATTTACCGATTCCAATCTACGCTGGCTCCTAAGAATTATAATAGTTGTTGTAAATACCCGCTATCCCCTTTTGTTGTGTTACAACCCAAACTCCCCATGGCCATGCTGTGTAGGAGGGCCTGTCCTGCAGTGGGCTCTAATAGGCTGATTATAAATAGAACGCGAAAGCCTCCATTTTTCTTCCTTTGAGATCCATTACGGGGAACTCAAAATATCTCTATTCAAATAAATCTTCTGTAACTTTTGAATCGTCAATCCATCATCAGCTTATTAAACGTCCCCACCAAGGGGCACAAGTCTTAGTCGTCAACGTAAACCCAGTGCGAATTGGCCTACTTTACGCACAACCTTTGAATCTCTTCGCAGGTGTGCGCAGGTTTCCACACGATGTTTTCCTTATACCTACACAATATTCAAATTAAATGAATTCAAAGTGGACAGAAACTGCTACAACGCAAAATTTGTGTGACTCACGCCAAAAACACATCTCTTTCAGAAAAATAGCCCCCCAATTTAAATCCTTACAATCGCCATCTACCAGGAGTGCATAACAATGGTGGAGCAATACCAAAATTCCTTCTAACGTTTACGAGCAACAACCGTGAGACCGCCACTGCGCATGCGCATTCCTCAAGGCACAGTCGCAGACGAACAGTCAAACATCTGAATTGATCTATGATTCATAGACCGAGCGTAATATGTCAATAACATTTATCCTGTTTGGTCAGGTACTGCGTAGAAATCTGGGCTGGGCTGTGACGTTGAATCGCGTCATTGTATAACTAGAAATGTGATCTTTTCATATATATAAATAAATATCCACTGACATTCACACAGCGCCATCTAGCCTCAAGCAAAGCGTAAAATATGTATTATGGGTACTAAACAACGCATAAACATACGTATATACATTCTTTTTGTAAATACATACATATTATATAGAAACACCAACCATTACAACAGACATGTTCATGCACACAAATGTTTGTACTGCTCGGGGATCGGACCCGGAACCCTTGGTGTTGCAGTCGACCTCTCAACCACAACACCAAAATGGGTCGTCAAAATATCAATCAGGCCTTCACCAATATTAAACCATGATTCAGTCTAGCCCGTAATTTGTCCTGTGAACTAAGCTATTCGCAAGAACCTTAGTTCTTTACGCAGTAGGCCCCAGGCATTGCTTAAATGAAAATAAATATCCTTTTGTCGTAGCATCCAGTTTTCAAGGAGCCTCTTTCTGTAGCGGATAGTATCGGAAACCTCGGCATTGAGATTTCTAGTAAGGTCCAATTTAAGCGTCATTTGGAGGACAAAGTCAAACTAACTAAATCTCGTCTGCTTTAACAGCCATCGGTTCTGCGACATACGGTAACTAGTTCTCTCACGAATATTTTTTTTCTTAAGAAAGCTTACCCCAAGCATAGAATAAAAAAGCTGTTATAATTACCATCAAAAAACCCTCACAAACAAGAAGCTTAGATAATAGCATCATGAAAACTAACAACACCAATTATCGTTACACAGCCGAAATCCGAGTAGGCTTTGTAGTCAAAACCGGACACTTACGAGCTAATTCAATTAGGCCTTGACTGCGTTGACCGATTAATTATGTAAAACACGTAATAACAATATCATATGCCACGAATTCATTCAACAATCGCTTCGACCACATATCATTTGATGACACCACGTTAAATCCCATTCAATACATATGTACATAAAAATCCATACAAAATGCAATTGAGCGTTTCGAATAGTAATGCCAGTGATAGTACTATCGATATTGATAGCTTATCTGGCAAGGGGATTGTCACGTTTCTTTGATAGTGTGATTATTATTAAAATATTGACTTTGTTAAGAATCTATCAAAGTTTGTAAAATATGGAAAACCTTTTTCATTTTTTTCAAATTTCAGGACAAAACTCAAACTGAAAATATCTTTATTCAAAAACATCTTTAACAGAGACTTTTGAATCGTCAAATGTTATAATTACATTTTATGACTCTACCAGCGGTTCGGAATAAGTACACTCTTTTGGCTTTAAATATGGCTTATATAGATTTAAAATAAATTTATTTATGTGCAAGGAGCGTCGGTGGCTCAGTGGTGTGGACTGTCGCCTTCCTACCGGGAGGACTGAGGTTCAAATCCCGACACGTACCAATGTATTTTCGAAAGATATGTACGTTATCCGACGCTCATACGGTAAATGAAAACATCGTGAGGAAACCTTCATGTACGCCTGCTAAGATTCGAAGGTTGTGTGTGAAGTCGTCCAACCGCACTGGGCCCGCGTGGCCGACTAAGGCCTAATCACCCTATACGGGTAGGCTCGTGCCCCTCGGTGGGGATGTTTAATGAGCGCATGATGTGCAAATAAAAAAAAATGCATTGAATTTAATATATCGTATTTATTATAGATAGTTTTGCGATTGTTTGGATTTCATTTATTATTTATATTTCAATAAATTATTTTAATTTAGTGAATATCATTGTATTGTTTATTATTTTGTAAATGTTAAGAATTATTTAATGTATAATGGATGCTATATCTGAAATAAACGATTCGATTTGATATTTTAACGCACTTATGAACTTAAAAAAAAGTACACAAACAAACACAATTAAAAAGCATTTAAATTATCTAAAGGGACATCAAAGAATAGTAAATTGACTAAATATAACGTATTAGATCAAAACTTTTAGAAGAGACCGACAAGCAGCACAGTTTCTTTAGAACTATTTATAAAGTACTGTTTTCTTAAATAACCCTAATGGATACGAGTATAATTGTAAAATGAATTACATAGATGAGGCCAAAGGTTCAGCAGTCGGCTATTACCGATAAATAATTATAGAATAAAAAAATAGTAAATCACTCGATTTTTAAAATCGCAAATGCTTTATACAAAGTATCGATATTTTTCCATCACTTATAGTACTATTTAGTTTTGAATCAGCGACCTACTTACATTGAAGGGTATAATGCGGTTTAATCACGTGTTATAAAATTTATTATCAGCTGAATTCAATGAGACCATTACGATCTTGCCATTAATAAATATTTCACTTGATCCTATATGTTTTCTAAGCGTATCGATGGGAAATACATAATCAAACTGTAGCCCGGAAGCTTAGATATCAAATCCGAATGAACGCCGCAAAATGAAAGCTGGCCGTCTTCAATGCAAGTGAATAGGCTGTTTCTAGGCAGGCATGATCCATCCTCGGCCGCATCATCACTTACCATCAGTTGTGATGGCGGTCAAATGTCTGCCTATAAAGGATAAAAAAAACTGTACGAATTTCTCAGTATGGTGTGGACATTAAAAGCTGAGGACATTAAGCCGTCGGTTCCGGCTATAACCTTAATGAACCCCAATTTCGGATTGTCTCTAGTGGCTCTCTCATGCTCTGATAACATCGTTAAATCCAAAATTATTTATTTTAGGTAGATTGTTATAGAGAAGTTTTAAATTTCAAATACAATCTACCACTGGTTCGCACTTTTGTTTTTACTAAGAAGAAGTAGAAGTAGTTACTCTTTTCAAAGATACGGTAAATGTCAATTTATTTAAGACTTTTTCTCTCATTCTAAGATTGCTTGAGACCTAAGCGTAATACATTATTTATATGAAGCAAAATTCAAAAAAAATCAAAATTCTTTATTCAAATTAGGCTTACAAAAAGCTTTTATGAACGTCAAGAAAAGAAAGAAGCAGAGTATCTCTTTAGTCTACAGTTATTTTCATCTATTGTTTAGTACCCATAATACAGGCTTCACGCTTAACTTAGGGCTAGATTGCGCTGTGTAAATGTCATTGGATATTTATTTATTATTATTTATTAATGTCCTAAACAATGTAGAATCCGCACAAACTGACTTTCACTACGTGATTTACCATAGGATTCGACCGAATGATCCCCGGATAAGAATAAGTTGAGGAGCTTCTGCATACATAAAGAAGAAGAAGAATGTTTATTTAGCTTACAGGTACTATCTTACAGCTTGAGCTTAGTCCTTCTCCAGTGACGCCTTTTAGCGTTATACGTAATAAAGCTTCCAACATGGAAGTGGAAGTTTATTGGCAAGTTCTGAAATATACCTTGTAGCTAAGATGATTTATTCTATCGCAGTCCATGCTCGACAAAGTTCTCCCCCATTTTGCGCCAGATATTCCGGTCCTCCGCTTTTCTTATCCAGCCTCCAGCGACCTTTCGCAAGTCGTCGGTCCACCGGGCCGGAGGGCGTCCTACGCTACGCTTGCTGAGATGCGGTCTTCACTTTAAAACTCGTCTGCTCCAACGGCTATCGGTTCTGTGACATACATTCTCAAACATTTTAGTATGTATGTCACATGTATGTGTCATATGTATGTGTTTTAGAGTATGTATAAAAAAAATATGAAACTTATGCTCCAAATTTTACTCTTCTATTTAGTACACACTACAATGAATTAGATCATTTCAATTTGTGTATCTGCCTGATAAATAACCTTAATACATATACTCAAGACACAAAATCGTCTAGCTAGACCTGTCCTATCCTATTACCACTACATAGTGATAGCTCGGCAAATGCCTTTATTGCATAAGTTCATTGTACTGAGTTCAAGGCTTGTGCATCCTTTGTAATCACATCAAATACCGCAGTAGGTATATGAATCGACACAGTATAGTAACAACAAAAGTAGGTAAATTTTATGTTATAAGTCAACAGGACGGTCTGGACGCTCATCTGATGGTAAGTGATTCGCCAAACCATGACAGAGCGGCATTGAAGGAGACCAACAACTGATAGACAGTTTGATCCCAAGACTAATAATCGAAGGGCTTCTGCAGCTGCCACAGTTGCAGCATGTGTTTAATTTTAGACTCTTTCTCTTATGCCGTGGCAGCCTATAATTAAGACATCACTTAAGCACTAAATTTAGATTTATGTCACCAAACTTGTATATTCAGTGATTGTCTTGTTGGTTGACCTTAATAAATAAATAAAAAAAATATTCTCCATCAATGCAGCACTGCGCTCAGCAACCGAGACGACAGATATAAGGTCTCTTATACCCGGTAATGTCACTAGCTACAGCGCCCTCATCCCACAACACGAAAGTGAATACCTAAACAACTCAGTATCGAGTCGATTTTGGAGACAATATTTTTCGCTAATCCATCCTTTGAATGACCATTGTTAAAGTGGCTTAACTGGCACGATTATCAATCGAACGCGATACGTTATTAAGCCTTTATTTCAACAAATTTATTAGTTTATTTTTATACCGAGTGTTACTGTCATTGGTCTGAAGATATACCGTTCAGTTTTCTATACTGTGACAACTAAGTACAATTATGACCTCGACAGATTGGAACCAGAGAAATACCTAGTATTTTTCATGTATCCGTAGTATAGTTGTCTAGCATTGAGTTGAATTGCTGCGTGGTCCGAGGATCGTGGGTTCGTATGGGATTTTTCTAAGCACGGGATTCTTCTTAGTACGGGCATTCTATTTATTTATTTCATCATCATCATCATAATCAGCTCATTAACGTCCCCACCGAGGGGCACGAGCCTACCCGTATAGGGTGTTTAGGCCTTAGTCGTCCACGCGGGCCCAGTGCGGTTGGACGATTTATTTATTATTTTACTTGAATTATAACGTTTGATAACACTTACAATAATTAAGATAAACATTATAATAAATCTTAAAAATTTTACTCTCACTCATCAAATCTCTCACAAAACTTCAAGCATATCGACAATATACTCTTCCATTCATCAGCAAACAAATCATACTCTGGGAACCCATCCAGAAGGGAGTTCAATAAACTGAGTACCCTATATCTATGTGCTGGCATTCTACGTACAGCTTTTCTACGTGCGGGCAGACTCTTCTAAGATCGGACGGGCTATCACCGTACGGCCACTGCAACGTACGGCTACTTCACCGACGAGAACCCTCAGCGTGCGAACACAACCTAGGGAAGTGGGTATTTGTTAGGGGGGTATAGTGCAGGAGCTAGAAGGCCAAAGAACCACACCCTGAGTATATTTGTTCTCTCTTTTTCATTATTAATTAAATATTTCTTCTTTAAAACTACTCATTTTATTACTCTTTCATATGCACGTTAAATCATCGTTGTGCAATTTATGTGACGATGGACACTGTCGGTAAGACCGCAAGTTAAGTCACTGTGCGATAGACAACAAGCTGGCTGCAGGCTGAGTAATGATTGTCGGTAAGAAGATGATTCTGGTGGGCACATTAGACTTCAATCCTGATTTCTTATATGGGTCGCAACAATGACAGAAGTGAACCATGACGGAAGACCAGTGTATGGGTGTCTTTCATCACCATATACTGTTGCTGAGTGGTATACCCACAGACATCGAATCTATACAATTAGACAGGACAAAGCCGCAAGTTATAGGCAGTTCCAGTGTCGCAATTTCTTTCGGTGTTTTACCTGTGAAAGTTATTATATTTCTTGGTAAATTTACTGATTCATTGCGATGATGGCATGTTAATGGCACAGGATGGCATTTTGGAAAAAAACGGTAAATTTCTTCTAATTATTCGTGCGTCTTGACTTGTCTCCAGAGCGTAAAACTGGCAGGCAGTGTTATGCTCGTATGCTCGTTGAGCTTGACATTTGTCGCACTTTAAACGTGGCTCGCCCCATCTCCTGTATTGGGAAATTGTTGGTATACCTTTTTGTCTTTAGATTTAAGTTTTATATTTAAGGCAATATTGTATACTATCAAGAATAAATATTTTTTCCTCTTTAAAAGAAGTGTAAGCAGTTTAAAAAGTCTTGCACTAGGATCGGTTAGAATGTTACATATAATAATTAATATCCACTGAAAATCACATGGCGTCATCTAGACCATATATATACTAGAAGCTTGTAGTAAGGGTACTAAACAACAGATAAACATGCTCATATATATTATAGGAGCGTCGGTGGCTCAATGGTGAGGACTGTCGCCTTCCTACCGGGAGGGCCGAGATTCAAATTCAGACACGTACCAAATGTGTTTTCGAATTTTGAAAATATATGTACGTTATCCGACGATTATCATATATATATATAATATATATATATATATATATATATATAATATATATATATATATATATTATATATATATATTATTTATTATATATATATATATATATTTATTATATTATATATATATATATATATATTATATATATATATATTATATTATATAATCGTCGGATAACGTACAATTATATATATATTCTTCATGATTATGCATCTAAGGCTGAAAGCCATCTGTTTGCGCCAATTGTCTAGAGATGCTGTTCAGGCTATCCGTGGCCATCAGCAGTTATAAGTTCAAAAATTATAAATCTTCGACCTTCAACACACACCTACACTTTTTATTATAGAACCTCCAAGTTCCGGATTTTGCCTTCATTCTAAGATCGCTTAAGACCTCAAAGCGTGTGCTACTTAGATTCATCTCATTAATTGCGTATATCATGTTATATATTATCAGAAAACTGATAAATTAATACTTAAATTTATCGGAATTAATTAAATTTATCCAATTAGAATATATAAGAGTTTTCTACAAAGTAAGAATCATTAATTTGAGTAGTACCAACTGATTTCAATGGGGGCAAGACATTGAGATAGGATATCGGCTCACTTTTATAGTAAACAAAGTTGTAAATGCGTAAATATTACAGTTAGGTGAAATAATTATTTGCCTTTTACTGGCCAAGCAGATTGTAGTATGCCTTACCAGCTGCTATACGGAAAGGCTTTTAAAGCTATATGCTTACACACACTATTTTTTATGTTACGTAATGAACAGGACGGTCAGATGATCTCCGATGGTAAGTGATACGCCTGACGACTAACACCTGAAATAGTAATATCCTCCATCAATGCCGCTCTGCGACCGTCACCCGAGACAACAGATGTAGGTCTCTTATATCCGGTAATTTCACTTCATTTTTCGTCAGAACAGTTATTGCTCTAAAAATAAATTCAAAATAAGTCATATTAAGGTAACCACAACTTTACATTAAATATGTATTTAACCAAAATAATAAAAACTAAGAAACCTACAAAACGTAAAAAAGGTGTCCCAGATCACTGTATCTAGTCTGTGACATGGTACCCATAAGGCTGGCAACATTCCCGCGTTTATAGCCAAACTTAACGTTGACCAAGAAAGGCACCTACTCGCCTGTCACCTGTATACTCGGTTATACGTTTTACTAAATCCGATATACACGATGGGCACATGGTCCCACGGTCCAAACGTTTTCCTCAGCAAAAGGTTCAAATAAAACTGTGTTGTAAGGTTGGCATATTTACGAACTTTGTTGAATTAATTAATCAATCAAAATTAATTATAATCGATATTGAATTATATTTTTGGTAACGTAGGTATATGGTGCGTATATTATTTGTTATTTAGTGAGATATTTTTGAGAATTCGAAAAGACATTACGAAGCGGGATATGAACCTGCGATCTCCAGATCGCATCAGAAACCAATGAGCCACCGACGCTCGTAGCGAAATTGTTTTAAGTACTTGCGTAAGCGGCCGCTCATAGCACGGATGGAAAACCACAACAAACAATAGATGAATCTATTGTCTACGACGTTCGAGTTCGAAAATGAAGCTGATAGAAATTTCAAGTCAATACACGTGTCACCTTAATTTAGTTCCGCATTATAACTGGAAGCAATCGATTAAAGCATTGATTCCACGTGGAGATCTCAAAATAGTTGATCACATGGTTTTAAAGACTTGTAATCAAGATTGGTGGCCTGCATGGTTTAGTGGGTACAGTATTCGGCTTAGATCGCTGCCTGACCCGAGGTCGGAGGTTCGAATCCCGCGGAAAATCGCTTTGTACGATTTTCCAAGTCAAAATTCATTTATTCAAATTAGGCTTACAAAAAGTTATGAACGTCAGAGTTTGGTTAGCACATGACAAGCTGAATCCCCGATTGTCCAAAAATAAAATAATTTCGATTCGGAGGGAAGTTAAGCGTTGGTCCCGACTACAATTTAGGACTCGTTTACAACACCGATCCGAACTGGGCCCACGAGGTGAGTTACGGCGCAAACTCCCCATAGGTGAAATTACCGGGTATAAGAGACCTAACATCTGTTGTCTCGGGTGACGCGCGCGGCATTGATGGAGGTTAATAACTGTATCAGTTGTTGGTCTCCTTCAATGCCGCTCTGTTATGGTCAGGCGTATCACTTACCATCAGGTGAGCGTCCTGACCGTCTGCTTTGTATCATTAAAAAAAGGTATAATGTCCAGGAAGGCCTTGTCCTGCAGTGGACCGTTATGCTGATAATGACCTTGATGAACCAAAATTCGTTGATACTTATATGACAATTGCTGATGACGTATTTACAATTATCAAAGCCACAAACCTTTCCATGGATGCTATGCTATGCTATATATATACAGTTCTATCCATTCTCTTCTGAAGTATTATATAGGAGTATGTTAAGAGTTTCCGAAATTAGCACTTTCGCAGGAGAATATATGACCGTAGTTGTCCGTAGAAATGTTGAAGTAGCAATAGGCATATGGGTCGAAAGGTTCTCGAGTGGCGTTCACGTAACCAAGAAAGAAGCATAGGCTGTCTCCCAATCGGAAACGGATGACCCGGTTAAGGCGGCAGTAACCATTTGGTACTTTTATCCATAGGCAATATCATCAAAATATAAGCTACAAGCGGGAAACTGCCTAGTTTGGGTTCCAGTCTCTAACATTACAGTGTGTTCAATCATTTTTTTTGTGTTATATGGTAAAGGAATCAAAAGAAGAGGACAGGTCTTTGTTCCACAATGCCCTGCACCTGCAATGATGATGATGCATCAGTGCTGAACCTTTCCTAAAGTCGACGAAATAGTGGAATCAGTGCAAAAATAATAAATTATTTCTTTCTTTCTTTCTTTCAGTTGCTGCCGGAGATATATCCTGAGAGATACGACCTGGCGAACTTCAAGAAGAGCGTATTCCCACTAAAAAGGCCGGCAACGCATTTCTTTGCCCTCTGGTATTGCAAGTGTACATGAGCGACCATTTACCATCAGATGTGCCGTTTGCTCGTTTGCTCTCTAAAGCATTTAAAAACTTTGATCTGCGAATCAGGTGATTCACCCTTCAAAAACCTAGGAAATTAGCACAAAGTGAAAGAAGACAATAACGATGCCTTTAGAAGGAGCAAAGTTAGCTTAAAGAAGTAATACAAATTGTATATTGATGTTTTTTTTTATCTATGAATTCAAAAAGCCCTAAATATTTATACATCTCTCTCTGTCTCTCTTCAACCTATTGCAGTCCACTGCTGGACATAGGTCTCCCCCATTTAGCGCCAGATATCCCGGTCTCCGCTTTCCACCAGCGACCTTTTCTCAAGTCGTCGGTCCACCGGACCGGAGGGCGTCCTAAGCTTGCCAAGACGCGGTCTCCAATATTTATATATACACACAGTAAATCCAAAATCGTAATTCAAACACTTAATAGATCTACTGTGATACAATTTAGTTTACAGTGTATAGTTTTAATATTACTTTTAAATAATCGTAACGAATCCTAACAAAATGGTTCAAATAAAACACGTGGTATTCGTGCACCTTAAAATTAATACAATAAGGTCGACAATTGCACATAAAACTACAAATAACCATAACTAATATATCACTTACCTAGTTCGTGTTGCAATTTACTTTATAGCAAAATACATATAATATTGTATGCAGGAGAACACTATACACATCTTGCAGTTAACGTTTCGAAAAAACGGATTATCCGTCTCACTCGCACTTTACTACAAAAGGACACACTGAATAGGGATGGGTATCGCGGTTATCGATAAGTCGATAATACGTCTATTTAAGTCCACAGACAACTGTGGAATGGCGTTTACTTTGGTCACTTTTATCAGCTACTAACTTCAAGACTGTTGTAGCAATATGGCGCTAGTGTTGTACTAAATATCGATTTTGGATGATCGAGCTAACCACCCGGAGTGGTAGACATAAATGAATAATAATAAATATCCACTGACATTCACAAGCGCCATCTAGCCCCAAGTTAAGCGTGAAGCCTGTGTTTTTTTTTCTTTTTATTTGGAACAAAAAACAATTACATAATAAAGGCTTAATATTAGTGATATTTTGTAAAAGGTACTCATTATGTAACCAACCTCATTGTTCACGAAATAAATGTAATTGACAAGCGCAATTGTCGCAAAATAACGGAAATACAAAAATCAGTGCATAGACCTAGCATTATGAATGCTAGGTCCATGGATCAGCGTTATACAAAACAAATAAAAACTACAACTCATTATTTTAACATTAAAATAGATGACATTTTGAATTGGCTAAGGGATAATACAAATAAATAAATCTACAGTAATAAATTAACATTATACAATATCATGATACGCTGTAGAGGTGCGCGCAAGCCTGCTATGGTCTTACAGATTCTGGGTGCAAAAACACCGTGAGCACGATTATCACGAATACGCTGGGAACGACTTGGTAACCGGTAACGTATATGGTCAGTCAATAGTGTACAATTATAATAATTTTGTACAAAATAACTTGATCTAGAAAATAACTCGTGGTTTATTATGGGTACTAAACCACGGATAAACATACTTATATACATTATTTTTGGAAATACATACATATTATACATAAAAACATCCAGACTATTACAAACAGACATGTTCATGCACACAAATGATTGTACTGCCCGGTGATCGAACCCGGAACCCTTGGCGTAGCAGCCGACGCCTCAATCACTACACCAAATGGGTCGACAATAAATGAATTTACACTAACATAAACACAGCTAGACCGATGAACCGACAAATCGTGAAAGGTCGCTGGTGGAGGCTGGATGAAGAAAGTTCAGGATATGTGGCGCAGAATTGGGGAGACCTATGCCCAGAAGTCATCATTCTCCTGCCCTTATCCCATTACTTCGGGTCGGCGCAGTATGTCTTTTTCTTCCACTCCTCTCTATCAGCTGTGTCATCCACACAAACCCCCTTCACACTCATATCCATCTTTACACAATCCATCCATCTTTTCTTTGGCCTTCCTCTGTTTACGCATCCATCCACATGCAGATTCAACACACGCTTTGTTACGTGCCATTCATTCCTCCTCATGACATGTCCATACCAAGCTAACCGATTTCCTCTCAACTTTTCACTCACTGTTGTTATTTTCAAGCTTCCTCTTACATACTCATTTCGTATCCTATCCATTCTCGTGACACCACACATCCATCTCAACATTCTCATTTCGTTTGCATGCAATCGTCTTTCATCGTTCTCCTTAACAGCCCAACACTCAGATCCATACAAGACTACAGGCCGTATGACGGTTTTGTAAATTTTGCCCTTCAATTTGAGCGGCATCCTTGGGTCGCATGTTGTACCTGTGACCTGTCGCCATTTCATCCATCCTGCGTTTATTGCCCAGAAGTGGATTGCAATAAGTTGAAGAGAGATTAAAAAAGCACCCTCTTCTCGTGCTCACCAATGTTTTATATCAATATGGGGGTCAAAATTGGATCTTTTTATGTTTCCAAGTGTACAGGACGTTCCAGACGATCACCTGATACCTGACCACGACAGAGCGTTTTTGATGGAGACCAACTACTTATAGACAATTATTATTCTCCATCAACCATCCGAGACAACGGATGTAAGCTCGCTCATTCCCGGTTATTGAAAAGCTACCATTATCCCAAAACACAGTACTGCAAAACACTCCTATTTTACGGATATTTGACGCTGCGATAAGTAATTCCGAAAAGATACAATGTTAAACACTTCCCTAGATAAACGAGTATGAAGAGACGGAGTAATATGTACTCGTATCACTAATATGTATATGCGTAGGCGGCCTCAATTACTTATAGCGAAAAGAATTATTGGAAATGTAAATAAACATTTTCATTTATTTCATATCAATAATATTACATCAAACTTAACGTTCTCTGCTGATATTGTGCGTACCTAGTAATTTGATATCATTGATCAACAAAAACCTAATTATTCAAAATCAGAAATCACGAGTTTTAAAATTTTTGCTCACTCAGAAAAGGCGTGTAAATTGTAATAGAAATTAACGCTTACTGCGCAAATATCGCACGTTTTCGATTCTTATCGAATCATTCTATCGACTCGTGACATCATTACACGATGACGTCACGGTAGGTGTGTCTCGGAGTGTCTTGATGCCTAATTTCCTTATCTGCTCAGTTATCCGTTACATATGGTCGAATCGTATGTAATTTTATGATTGCGTAATATTTGTATCTTTACCCTGCACGATGATATTGTAAATTTTTACTTTCTTTTCTTAATAAGAATTTACATAACTTGATAAGGTGTATATCTGTATTGAAAATCACTAATTGGAATGATGATTGGATTCAAATAAAACTCTTATATATTGATAATGAAAATGCATCATCATCCTCAGCTCATTATACGTCCCCACCGAGGGGCACGAGCCTACCCGTAAAGGGTGTATAGGACTTAGTCGTCTACGCGGGCCCAGTGCGGCCTTCACGGCTTCACCGGACAATTGACGAGCGTAGATGGCTCACAGACCAAATATCTGACTGCGCGGATTGGACGACTTCACGCACAACCTATGAATTTCTTTGCAGGCGTGCGTAGGTTTCCTCGCAATGTTCTCCTTCACCGTCGGATAACGTACATATAATTTCAAAATTCGAAATCACATTGGTTCGTGGTGCACCTCCCAATCGGAAGGTAATAGTTCACACCGACGAGCCACCGCTCTATGGGCTTATTAAATTTATACCTGAAACTGTCGATAAGATTATGAACATCTTTGTTCCTGTCGCAGGCCACTGCTGCATATGTTCAGGTCTAGAGGTCTCCCCCAATCTGCGCCAGATATCCCGGTCCTCCGCATTCCTCATTTCCTCCACCAGGGACCTCCCGTGCTTTGTCGGCCCTCGGTCCGGGTGTCCTACTCCACGCTTGCCAAGACGCAGTCTCCACTCCAGAACTCGTCTGCTCCAACGGCCATCGGTTCTGTGACATACGTGACCAGCCCACTGCCACTTCAACTTGCTGGTGCGGCGGGGTATCTTAGGAACTTTAGTTCTCTTACGGAAAAAATCAGCAAACTAACTGCTTGTTTACAATACAGAAAGAAATATGTTTGCTGTTTTCGTGGAAACAAAAATTACAAAAGCACCTACGCACGGCTTCATATCATGTGTCGCCGGATGATTATTCGATCAGCTACATTACAAAAAGTCTAGGTGTCATATTTACCACTTACAACACGATAAGCACACCACTGGCTGTTTGCTTACTGATTAAATTTGGATGGTCTATTCACCATCTACGGTCAAGAGCTGGGTTCATCATCATCAGCTCATTTAGCCGTCCCCACCGAGGAGCACGAGCCTACCCGTATAGGGTGATTAAGCTTTAGTCGTCCACGCAAGCCCAGTACAGAATAGCCGTCTTCACGCACAACTTTTGAACCTCTTCGCAGGCGTGCGCAGGTTTCCTCACGATGTTTCCCTCAACGTAAGAGCGTCGGATAGACGAACACATAATTTCGAAAATTCAGTACGGTAAAGACATTGGTACGTGGAGGGGTTTGAACATGCACCCTCCAGCTTGGAAAGCAGCAGTCTACACCGATGAGCCATTGACGCTCCTATCCATAATGGCATACTGTCGTTAACAAGGAGGCACCAAAAAAACACCTTCTCTTTCCCCATGTTCCCTTTTTACTATGCATTTTTAAGGCACCTTTGGAGAAAGGAGTGTTCACGAGTGGCAGTGTGACTTACCATCAGGCAAATCATCATGCTCTTTTGCCTATGAAATCAAAAAATTGCCTTTTCAGCTTCACAAGGCTAGAAGTGTGTGCAGCAAAAAAAGTTGCGAATTGCACCCAAGGATGTTGGCGATTTTTCAAACTCTTAATTGGTTTTCGAGAGTAGAGTGCCGATTATAAACGGATGCATCTACACACAATTTTATAATTTAATAAAATGTCACCGAAAAAAGGTATATTACTAAAAAAATCACATAAGTAAAACTTACTAACAGATACGATCATTGATTTGAAATAAATAAAATTTTATTATTATTATATTATAAATAAATTTTCTCTTTCCTTGGGTACCATGACGTAGGAGGCGGCTTAGAAAAACACACTTAGCAAAAACCAGAAGGCAGCACTTTCTCATTCAAAACCTTTTATAGGTACTGCTATCTCCAACCCGATAAGCGTTAATGTTATTGCAAAACCCCTCTCAAAGTGCAAAAGTGGATTGTATCGGTCAGTAAAACAAAGTTCAGGCATTCCGCAAAAGTGGATTGTATCGGTCAGTAAAACAAAGTTCAGGCATTCCGCAAAAGTGGATTGTATCGGTCAGTAAAACAAAGTTCAGGCATTCCGCAAAAGTGGATTGTATCGGTCAGTAAAACAAATTTCAGGCATTTCGCAAAATGTCCGATCCAACTATCTTCTTACAACTATACCTTCACTTAATCTACCCCAATGGTATCAACATTTAATAAAAACCATTTAGTCTCCAACCACGAAAGGAATTGGACAAAATATAATAATTAAGACATTATTGTATCCCTCCACGGGGAACAAATTGATTCTTATTGAAAACATCGTAATGGAAAAAATATCAACCAAGTTTCTTGCTTTTTGCGCCTACAGTTAGATATATTAGGTATTTCCCTATGCAAGTCCAAAATAAGATCATGAAAGAACTTTAGTGATCGATAATATCCCGTAGGATTAGCAAGTTAAATTAGCAGTAGGTAGGGCAAATACTTTGAAGAACCGATGGCCAATGGAGCGGGAAGGTCTTGAGTGGCGTCTACGTAACGGGAAATTAAGTGTAGGCCGACCCCCGACCAGATGGACGGATGACCTGGTTAAGTAGAGGAAATTAAAGCTACAATGATGATGACGATGATAGCAAGATATACTGAAATCCGCAAAAACTCGCGTGGTGGATTGCGACCTAATTTCCCCATAGTTTTGAAGCGGCCGGCCTGTGCCCTTCATTGGAACGTAATAGGCTAATGATGAAGATAATACTATGATATCTGAGCTGTTCTAAATAATAACGTATATATCTTTTACAGGTTGCAGTTCGAACAGTGTGCGTTTAGATTGCATAATTTGATTCCTCCAGCACCGTTTCACTATCGGACAACTCGCCGCAAGAAATAAAGAAAGAAAGACATTTATTTTTAGACATTGCAACACAAACAGAACAAAACACAACAAAATGAATTAAAATAAAATAGGGAAATATAAATAAAATATGAAAACAAGATCACAACTCTGTGCTATGATGTCCATAGTAAAGGAGTTCCATCCCTTTGTTGTCGATATACCATGTTTTTGCACAATAAAGTTCGGTTCTTCCTTCATCATTCGAACTGCAAGGCAGTGGCTGTTCCTGCGTCTGTATTTCCGATACGTGCAATTTAGGGGTTTCCAAGCAAGAGTGAATAGGAATTTAGTTGCGTGGTACAACTTAGGCTGCATCGTCTCCATCAGGTGAGATAGGAATCAAATTTTTAGTTAAAAAAGTATAGTGTTCCTACCGACATAGCCCGCCGGATCAGCAAGTTGAAGTGGCAGTGGGCTGGTCACGTATGTCGCAGAACCGATGGCCGTTGGAGCAGACGAGTTCTGGAGTGGAGACCGCGTCTTGGCAAGCTCAAAGCATGAGCGTAGGACGCCCTCCGGCCCGATGGACCGACGACTTGCGAAAGGTCGCTGGTGGAAGCTGGAAAAAAAAAGCGGAGGACCGGGATGTCTGGCGCAAAATGGGGGAGACTTATTTCCAGCAGTGGACTGTGATACGTTGAAGAGAGTGTTCCTACACGATTATATAATAATAATAAATAATAATTTGTTTATTTGGACCAGTAATCCATAGTGGTGTTATAGGTTTAAAGATTCTGGATTTGAATTCAAAGTACAATATTTCCAAAATTATTACGCAATCAGTCCACCTCACATACGATAACGAATGCGCAAATAAAAGTCGACTCGCGAAAAAGCAGACCGTAGCATATATTAAAATCGTCGAAACACATTACAATTTGAAATTTCATCGAGATTATTCAGCGTCTAGACTGCACATATGTCAATCTTGGCGAAAAAACTTCATAATTTAAACTGTAACATCCCTGGGGATCCTCGTTTATCATATCGCTTAGCTTTATAACGTTTGGAGAACGCAGGACTCTTCAAAGCATAGATTTTGGTGAAAACTGGGGCCGTAGAGTGTGCCCATATGTACATACTGCCCGCGTAGTGGGTTATTGCCACAGTCAAAATTTTTCCCAGTTAGGTTTGGACATTGCAGAAAATCAGCTTTTTCGGAATTTTCAGAAAAAAACGCCGTCGGTAGCTAGTTGGTGTGGACTGTTGCTTTCCGATCTGGAGGGCACAGGTAAAATCCTGCCCCGTACCAATGTCTATTCGAATAATCGAAATTATATGTAAGTTATCTGACGCTCTTAGAGTGAAGGAAAACATCTTGAGGAGACCGCCTGCGAAGAGATTCCAAGGTTGTGCGTGAAGTTGGCCACTCTGCACTGGGCCCGCGTGGACGACTACGGCCTGTACACCCCATACTGGTAGGCTCGTGCCATTCTGCGGGGTCGTTGAATGAGCTGATGATGATTTCAGAAAATCACCTTTACGGACTTTTCGTAAGAAAAGCCAGATTTACGTCAAGGAAAAAGATTACGTGCTTTGGTGGGCACTGTATGGCATCTGACTCGGCTCCAATCTTAGGATTGAGTTCGTTAACACCCACCACCCAATCAGCACCACGCATTTAATCATAATATTTTTTAGAACATAACTTATTTCTTAACTAGAGATAGCTAGACTGGAGCTGGTAGTATTTATTTATTTCTTCAGCCAATCGCAGTTCACTGGACACAGGCTTCCCTCATTCTGCGCAGGATAGGTCCTCCGCTTTTCTTAACTAGCTTCCACCAGCGACCTTTCGCAATTTGTCGGTTCATCGGGCCTGAGAACGTCTTACGCTTGCCGAGACGCGGTCTCCACTCCAGCACTCGTCTGCTCCAACGGCCCGAGGTTCTGCGACATACGTGACCAGCCCACTGCCACTTCAACTTGCTGATACGGCGGGCTGTGTCGGTAACTTTAGTTCTCTTGTGTTTAAAATCATTTCTGACATTATCAATAAGAGAGATCCCGAGGCTGGTTCTCCCACACATATATATATATAAAACTAGCTGTTCCCTGCGGTATTACCCGCGGTATAAGATATTCTCCCGCAGTAAAACATAACTTAAAATCGCTTTGTAAAGTGTAGCGATGCGCGGCAGCTGCGGTAATTCATTGCTTAATTTTCCAAAATTAAAAGTATTGTCTCGTCGGTGGTTCAGTGGTGCGGACTGTCGCCTTCCTACCGGGAGGGCTGAGGTTCAAATCCCGACACATACCAATGTATTTTCGAACAATATATGTACGTTATCCGACACTCTTACGGTGAAGGAAAACATCGTGAGGAAACCTTCATGCACGAATGCGAAGAGATTCGAAGGTTGTGTGTGAAGTCGTCCAATCCGCACTGGGCCCGCGTGGACGACTAAGGCCTAATCACCCTATATGGGTAGGCTCGTGCCCCTCGGTGGGGACGTTTAATGAGCTGATGATGAAAAGTATTATCTAAAAGTAACCTATGCTTATTCTCATTACATCAGCTACCTGCCAAAAAAGTCGCGTCTCAAATGCATTCAGCCGTTTCAAAGATTACCCGGACTAAACTTAGAGACAAAAATATTAAAAAATATTTTTTTTGGCATATATATTCATATCCATAAATAAAAACTACTGTTATTTTAATATTACAAACAGACACTCTGATTTTATATGATATAGTTAATATACTTTTTACCTATATTTTACGAACGACCATTGAAATAGTGGCATAACTTTTACGATAATAACAATAAAAACTAAAATAATACTCCCGCCATTTATCTCAAGAGAAAAAAACTATAAATACCGTTATCTGCTTACAAAAACACACCTTAATAAGCGACTATTTTTCAAACGGAACCAAAGGAAGATCCAATAGAAAAATATCGTCAAAATAAACAGATATATACATTTTCCGTGTAAATGAATACAAAATAAGTTTACCTTATGAGCAGATGTGCAGACTGACAAATGGAATCGCATTATGTAATATTGGACACGATCAATTCGGGCAAACTTTGAAATACACTTCTCTAAAGTAAATTGTTGGTGATCTTGATTCGGACAGTTGGTGGCATCGGATATTTGTTAAAAGGCCATCTTCAGTATTATTGCATAATGCATGCCTATATTATAAAGATAACAAGCTTGTTTTTCTATTTCTTTGAACTCCATAATCTTAGGAACTCCTAGAAAAAACATTTATGTTGATAAGACCATTTTTTTATGTCATGAGTGAACGAGGTGGTCAGATCAATCAATTGGTGGTAAGACTGACCGTAACCGATGCAGTGTTGATGGAAATTAAGGACAGAAGGTAATCATCATTCTTCGCCAACACTGCCCTGGGCCCGTCACCAAGACGACAGATGTTAGGTCTCTCATACACAGTGTTGCCACCTTAGCCCTTTTGTAGCTAGATCTAGCACTTTTTAGTATAGGTGAACTCCTTTTTTAAAGATGTAGCCCGAAAAGAGAAATCTTACTCCTTTAAATGCGATAACGTACATATAATTTCGAAAAATCGAAACCACATTTTCTTTATGATCTATATTAGTGTTATAAATAGGAAAAATTTATAATTTGTTCGTTTGTATTTCTCCGAAACTAATTAAAATAATTGAAAAATTTCTACAGCTTCAAAACCGTGTAGATATTCCCGTGTAAGCCAAGCTCTATTTTTTTAATTTTTAAATATAGTTAAATATGTAAAACAGTGAAAATAAACATGCGAAGCTGGGGCAAACCGCTAGTTTTACAATAAGTAGGTTAGTATCATCGGAACACATCGTATGATGCTGGCGCGATGATTTCTCAGCTAATGTAATTGGTTGCGGCGAGTGAGATGATGACTGACAGTTTAACTAAGCATCTTTTTAAGATCTGTGAAAATGACATTTTTTTGTTTTTATTGTTTAATGGATATTAATATACATTTTCATACACCTTCTAATAGACTAAATGTCATTAGTTTCTTTAATTATAATTGAGAGTTTATTTCGATAAAATATCTTAAATTCATGGTAGTGCATTATACAGCAGTATAATGCACTATCATGCGATATTAAAGATTGTGACAGCATAAATGAATATAAGCTCAAGCTCAAACACTATGTCCATACACTGTAAGTTTAAGGCCTCAGAACTAGAGCATGAACTATAATTATTGTAATACTCATATCTCATTGTAAATGAACTATAAGTTTGTATGAGAAATAAATTCTTTAAACCTAAATTCTAAACCCGGGGACTTAACGCTATTAAAACCGTTTTACAATAATACCTATAACTTCGCCTTATGGTACAAGAATGGTGACGTATCATTACAGTAATACTACGTTATATTATGTACTAGACGGTAGACACGATACTGAGTCGTCTAGGTGGGTACCACCGCAGTGACAGATATCGTCCCATGAAACACGAGTGTTATGCACTTTTGTGTTTCGGGATGAGGGCACTGTAGCTAGTGAAATTACCGGGTATAAGAGATCTAACATCTGTTGGTTCGAGTGTCGGGCGCAGTGCGGCATTGATGGAGGATAATAACTGTCTATCAGTTGTTGGTCTCCTTTAATGCCGCTCTGTCATTGTCTGGTGTATCACTTACCATCAGGTGCTCGTCCAGACCGTCCTGTACACTTATAATATAAAAAAGTAATATTGTTTTAAGAGATGATAGTAGCCCCCTGAAAGTTTATCCAAACACTAAGTAATCATTGATATAATGTGGTTCCTTAAATTTAATTAACAACCTTTAAATTATCTTTCGAAATCAAGTTATGTAACTGTACTTATAATGTAACGCTCTATCATGGTCAGGTGCATCACTTACCATCAGGTGAGCGTTCTGACCGACCTGTACGCTTTGTAACATAAAAAAATCGTTCAGTCCATATTCCATTCATTACACTGATCATCTCTCATCAACGTCCCCAACGAAGGGCACGAGCCTACCCGTTGTAATGGGTGTTTAGACATCCACGCGGGCCCAGTGCGGGTTAAACGACTTAACGCACAACCTTTGAATTTCTTCACAGGCGTGCGCAGGTTTCCTCACGATTTTTCTTTTCACCGTAAGAGCGTCGGATAGCGTACATATAATTTCGAAAATTCGGAAACACATTGGTACGTGGCGGGATTTGAACCTCAGCCTCCCGGTAAGAGAGCAACAGTCCCATTGAACCACCGAGAATCTCATTAAACATGTGTTGACATAAAGTTTGAGACCTTATGTGAACCGTCTTCTTGTTAACTTGCAGAAGGCAAAAAACACCCTCTCGTACATTAATAACGTAATTTCTTTTCCCAATGATTTGCCTTGCTGACGTCATCAATCTATTAAAGCCATATAAATGCAAGTAAGATTGCGCTACTGATGCAAACAGCCAATCACAGGCATAAACGAGTAATATAAGCTCTATATGTTTAAGCAATTATACATCTAAATGAATGTGTGTTTATTTTTTATGTCATAATTGAACAGGACGAATTTAATACGTGCGAAACCTCGGGCAATAGCTTATAAGTAAATAACGGGATAACTATACGTGCATACTTCTTTAGTGAATAAATACCTAGAAACACTCATTCGTGGACTCAAACTACCCTTGCCGACTTCTCAACAATACAATTAATTGTTTGATTTCGATAATTTGGATCTACGTATACTTGGCGATAGACTCGATACTGAGTCGTTGCACGATATCATCCCGTGAAATAGGAGTGTTTCGCACTTTCGTGATTCGGGATGAGGGCACTGTAGCTATGAAAATACCGGGTATGAGAGACCTAACGTCTATTGTTTTGGGTGACGAGCGTAGTACCGCATTGAATGAGAGTAGGTAATAACTTTCTATCAGTTGTTGGTCTCCTTCAATGCCGCTCTGTCATGGTCAGGCGTATCACTCACCACCAGGTGAGCGTCCCGACTGTACTGTTCACTTCGTACCAAAAATACTTATTACTTAAAATGTTAAAATGCTATTACTGGAACTATTTTACTGTTTTTACAGTACAGGCATGGTTTAGTGTCTCAACACCAGGGAAATTCAATTTTAATTGTAACCTTTTATTTAAACAAATATGTTTATTAATTTCCACCACACTGGCTGTCCAATAAATTTGATACAACTCTTAACAATTATATGAAATCAAACATTTATCAGAACGTCAATCTATGCCTCCGATCTACTTGTAACCAATTTCAACCCAAACTGGTTTCAATAACTGGGGCAACAAGGGAATCAGAATGGGTTGGGATGAATCTGTTAACTCCAGAAATAATGAGCATTTATTTCATCCAGAATCTACAAGATTCGCAGGAAGCTTATTCCAGTATAACTGCGATATGTGAAGGGTTTTTTATTAAGCGCTTCTTATCTTTGAATTAAAATAAAACAGAATGTGCGAGATATAACCGATTTTAAGGGTTCCATCACTGCTACGGTACCCCTTTATGAGCGAGTCTAACTCGCACTTGGACGACTTTTTCTTATTAATTTTCAAAGCGTACAGATGCCGTTACGTATGAAATAACTCTTCAATTCAACCAATCGCAGTTTACAAGACATCATCAGCTCATTTAACGTCCCCACCGAGTGGCACAAGCGTACTCGTATAGAGTGTTTAGGTCTTAATCGTTCACGCGGGCCCAGTGCGGGTTGGACGACTTCAAGCACAACCTTTGAATAGTTTGCATGCGTGCGCAGGTTTCCTCACGATGTTTTTCTTAACCGTACGAGCGTCGGATAACGTACATATAATTTCGAAAATTCGAAAACACATTGGTATTTGGCGGCATTTGTACCTGCACCCTCCAGGTCGGAAAGCAACAGTCCCAATGAGCCCCCAACGTCCCCCAATTTATAGTATGCCAATTCATTTTGACGGATCAGTAAACAGTCACTTAACATCCTTACCCTTTAGACCGTTTTGTTGTCTTGGGTGACGGACGCAGTGCGGCATTGACGGAGGATAATAACTGAGTATCAGTTGTTGGTCTCCTTTAATGCCGCTCTGTCATCGTCAGCCGTATTACTTACCATCAGGTGAGGGTCTTGACCGTCCTGTATAATTTAACGTAAAGAAAAGAAAAGACTAATCGACGTTTAAGAATGAAACTTAACTAAAACTTAATCAAATAACCATTATAGGAAACCCCCGGTGTCTTCTCATAATGTCTCACAAATTGATGTATAAACGTGGGATGATGACGCAAAACTGTATTGTTTAGATTCTGGTCAAAGTCAGTGAATACCAGTGTCTAAGTATTTACGTCACAGTTATAGAAGATATTAATATATAGAAGCGTAGACCTCCCATCAGATGGACGGATGACCTGGTTAAGGTGGCGGGTAGCAGATGTCAACTGCTAGGGATCGGTCCGTATGGAAAGTATTAGGGGAGACATTCGATGATGATGATGAATGATAAAAATATATTTGTTTTAGTGAAGATATACAATTACGTGCAGTGCATTCAAAAGCCCTAAAAAAGTTCGTAAGAGTATCCATTTTCTGTGTATAAATCCAGAAACTAAGGGATTCCACATTTGGCGTATAGTTTTCTTTGCCAGATTTTTCTTGATCAGTGGTTTCCCCTGGAAATGAATTGTCATGGCCGTCCTGGAAGTATTCAGTCTTTAAATAGGTTTTGGACTCTTTTGGGACGGAATGATAATTGATAAGATGGTGATTTTTGGGTGGTCTCGATTTGAATTGGCTTTGTAGGGCAGCCCCAATGATGGCTCGTGTTATGCCGTGTCCTGCTTTCCCAAAAACCTTCATATTAGGATTTAATGCCAGCTGCCGACAAAAATAACACCATAATCTTTTGGGTTTCAGATTATGTACCCATTTTCTATAGATACGCTATGATGAAGAAGCAGTATTTTATGAACTTTTTAAGTATCTACATATTATCCCCTCTGACAAAAGATTTTTAATTGTTTTTTGAATCTCGATTCGTCACTGTTCAGTGAACAGAATTTTGAGTTAAAACAAAGGATCCTTTATTTTATTTGTAACATAAATATAACATAGTGTCCTAAAAACGAAGACTTTTATAATAAAAACAATTATTCCAGAGTTACTAATGGGTGCAATAATAATAAATCAAAACAGCAGGAATATCTCAAGA
Organism: Leucinodes orbonalis; assembly: GCA_019425675.1. Classification (NCBI taxonomy): domain Eukaryota; kingdom Metazoa; phylum Arthropoda; class Insecta; order Lepidoptera; family Crambidae; genus Leucinodes; species Leucinodes orbonalis. The sequence continues at coordinate 75,316 of PQWD01004345.1, forward strand.
AAAGTCTTTAAAAAATCAGTCATTTATTAAATCAGCGCCATCTATTGGCATTTTCCAAAAACAACATTTACTTACAAAATCGTTCGCTACGACTGCATTCTGAAGTATATAGGTATCAGACCTATGCTAAGTAGATCACTGTTGGAACTTTATGTTTGCAAACCAAAATCGCAAGAGATAATCGTATTTCGCACCTAAATTTTAAAGTTACATTTTTAAAAATTCAAGGGCGTACAGTCGTGTGCAGACAAAAAAATATGCATTATTGATGTCAAATTTTAAAGGAAAATCGCTTTGAGGAAAGAGGGCGTGGGTTAAGCTGCATATGTAAGAGCTATTTTTAGTATTCAAAATGGCGTCTTATACTCGTAAGTCATTCCTTTATTTCAGGTACCTAGTGAGAACACTTTCAGACAAAGATTTTTCAGTTGCAGTATTAACGTTGAGTTTTTATAATGTCTTGAATTCTGTCGGTTATTCTTTTTACCTTAATTTATTTTATAACCTTCATGATATGAATATTAATTATACTCATAGGAACTCTTATGACCTACAATTTTACTCCAAAATATCTAAAGAAAAAAGGAAAGCTCATCTTTAAGGCAGCGATCGCGATTTTTTCCCAACATACTTTACAATATCTACCGTAAAAATCTCGTATTTCGAAATATTTTGGCCTGTGGCACTAACAAATAGCGTGTTTTTTTAATAGTAAAAGAACTAAATAATTTTAATGCATCGAAGAATTTCAAACTCAAATCAACACAAAATATTCTAGACCATTCGTTTCCACAAGACCGTTGAAGAGTTGATTCTAACGAGAAAACGGTAAGAAAATAGTTACACTTTGCAATTAAATATTGATGGTCGGTGGTTCAATGGTAAGGAGAGCTGAGGTTCAAATCCCGTCACGTTCCAATTTGTTTTCTAATTTTCAAACGTGTACGTTATCTGACGCTCTTACGGTGAAGGAAAACATCGTGAGGAAACCTGTGCACGCCTGCGAAGAGATTCAAGGGTTGTGCGTGAAGTCGTCCACCCCGCACTGGGCCTGGACGACTAAGGCCTAAACACCCTATACGGGTAGGCTCGTGCCCCTCGGTGGGGACGTTTAATGAGCTGACGATGATTGAATAATTACTTCATTCATCCTCACAAATATAGTATAATATTAGTATAGATATAACTCTTAGTCTCACCCTTCTCCTGATTATACCTGCATAAAATTAAGGGTAAAAATTAAACTCGTATCCTTAAATATAATATCCTGATGGATATTATATTACACGACTCCTTTAACTTCCAGCCAAGGTTTTATCCCAGTTGGAATAGACAGTAGGTGTAAAGCAATTAATGATAACAATCAGTTTAAAAGACCCTAATGGCTAGGAAATTTTATAGTTTTTCCTGATACGAGAACTCTAGGAAGACAATGATGAGATTTATTAATGTCGTATTTTAAAGTCGGATAGAGGATTTCATAGTCTTTAATATGTAAAATAAGTAGAGATATATTCTCATCATTTTATATTATACTTTCAATATACTGATCTGTCTCAAATCGAAACACATCGAAAATCTATCGCCGGTGACTTTAGAGGTACTGTCGAAGCCCACAGCTGGACAACGGTTTGCACCATTCTGCGACATATCCCGGTCCTCCGTTTTCCTGCCGGACCTCCCGCGCGTGGTCCATCGGTCCCTCGGTCCTACGCTACGCTTGCCAAGACGCGGTCTCCAGAACTCGTCTCCGCAGACATCGGTTTGTGATACGTGACCTGCCAGCTTATTGATTATTTAATTCGACATTTCACGTTCAAATTTAACCAACAAGCGCATAAGATACACATTGCAAATGATTTGATGGCGCGTCTCGACAGGCGAAAATAAATTTAGGGCAATAAATAAATTGAATTAACTGCAGTGCGTACGTGATATATTGCACATCGAGTTTGAATTGCAATTCCTCAGTTTAACTAGGTGGTAGACTCGGTACTAAGTCGTCTAGGTAGGTACCACCGCAGTGCCAGATATCGTCCACTAGTGGTAGCGGACTGAGTCGTAGGTAGGTACCCGCAGTGCCAGATATCGTCCACTAGGTGGTAGACTCGGCACTGAGTCGTCTAGGTAGTACCACCGCAGTGCCAGATATCGTCCACTAGGTGGTAGAGTCGGCACTGAGTCGTCTAGGTAGGTACCACCGCAGTGCCAGATATCGTCCACTAGGTGGTAGACTCGGCACTGAGTCGTCTAGGTAGGTACCACCGCAGTGCCAGATATCGTCCACTAGGTGGTAGACTCGGCACTGAGTCGTCTAGGTAGGTACCACCGCAGTGCCAGATATCGTCCACTAGGTGGTAGAGTCGGCACTGAGTCGTCTAGGTAGGTACCACCGCAGTGCCAGATATCGTCCACTAGGTGGTGGACTCGGTACTAAGTCGTCTAGGTAGGTACCACCGCAGTGCCAGATATCGTCCACTAGGTGGTAGACTCGGCACTGAGTCGTCTAGGTAATTACCACCGCAGTGCCAGATATCGTCCACTAGGTGGTAGACTCGGCACTGAGTAGTCTAGGTAGGTACCACCGCAGTGCCAGATATCGTCCACTAGGTGGTAGAGTCGGCACTGAGTCGTCTAGGTAGGTACCACCGCAGTGCCAGATATCGTCCACTAGGTGGTAGACTCGGCACTGAGTCGTCTAGGTAGGTACCACCGCAGTGCCAGATATCATCCCGTGAACGAGTGTTTTGGACTACTGTGGTCCGGGATGTAGCTAGTAATATTACCGAGTATAAGAGATCTAACATTTGTCGTCTCTTGTGACAGGCGCAGACCAGTGTCTCCCTGAAAAACAGCGTCCTGGCACGCTTTTAGTGTGCCAGGACAAATGCTGAGGGAAGTCCTATTTGGCACTTATTTTTTTATTCGTTTTATGTTTCTCACTGTTTTATGTTTCTCACTGTTTTATATTTTTGTTGTATAACTTCAATTAAGAACATTTGCACATCGAATTTCGATAGAGTATGTCGGAAGCACTAATCTCAAACAACTTGTGCCATATTCCAGCAAATAAATGAATTATTATTATTATTATGTATTTTATTGTGTCAAATAAATATTTTTTTCTTTCAGTGTTGACGGAAAATACTGACTAATTACCTACTGTTATTAATTTTCTTCAAGACTATCTGTCGATATTATTTACGTATTGTGTATTAAATTCAGTTCTTTTTAAATAAAAAATGCGTCGGTGGCTCATTGGTGAGTCGATTTGAAGGGTGCAGAATCGGACTCCGCCACGTACCAATATATTTTCCGAATTTTCGAAGTTGTGTGTACGTTTATCTGACGCTGCTACGGTGAAGGAAAACAACGTGAGGAAACCTGCGCACGCCTGCGAAGAGTGAAAGGTTATGTCTGATGTCAGCCAATCTTCACTGGGCATGTGTGGACGACTAAGGTTTATACACCCTTTATGAGTAGAGGGCTCGTGCCCATCGGTGGGGACGTTTAATCAAATTCATACAAAATTAACGACACTTTGTTATAAGTGACAATTGTTTTTATAGCCTGATGGAATATTTGAATCGGCCATCCTTTTGACATCTTTATTTGTACTATTCATTATTTACATTTGACATTTTCATTCCATTTATTGTATTGGAGTTATTTATATAAATTTAGTAATGAATTGTGATTATTAAATTAATATTTGCACACCACACACTGTAAGATTCAGTATTCGTTATGCAAATAAAATTATTTGATTTGATTTGAACTATTTTCTCAATGATGTAAATGATTTGATATAACTTTTTCTTCATATTGCGTAATAAATTTAACGTCACCGTTGGTAGAGTTTTATCTATGATTTCTAAGTAGCCAACGAATACAGATAAGAATTGCAAAGCTGTGACATTGACGGAGGCGATGTGACGTCAATGGGATGAGTCACATATCTTCCGATCCATTTCAGTTATATGTTCTATGTTAACTTCTAAGTCTAGACTAGAACACAAAACGCCATTGATAACCCACGCTTAAAGATTTTTTTTTCAAATAAGTTAAAAAATATAAATAAGGTTCCGACTCCCACAGTGTCTAAATTTAAGCTTGTTTGGATTAAGAAAAAATTAAGACTAAGTAAGAGAATTGCGTAGGTACTTTGGAAATAACGTAAATACTAGGTAATAAGTTTAAACCGAGTAGTCTAAATAGGTATCCGCATTGCCAGATATCGTTTCGTAAAACCGACTTCTATGTTTCGGAAAGAAGCCATTGTAGCTAGTGAAATCTATTATCAATTAAGAATAAAAATACTTTACTTTACTTTATTACATACATACATTTAAATAAAATTGGATTGTCTGTTTGTAATATCGAAATATATTTAACAATATACTAATCAACTGATTTTGTCTGTCTGTCTGTCTGTTTCTTCCGGGTTATCCCTGAAACTACTGGACCAATATGTATGGGACTTTTTTGGGAGGTAGCTAATGTAATAAGGAAAAACATAGAATACTTTAATTTTTGTTGCGGTACGCGGTGGCCACGCGTCCCCGCGAGTTCGAGCTTTTAGGTCGTGTTTTACTATGTAAGGATAAAATCTTATACCGCGGGTAATGCCGCGGGGAATAGCTAGTTACTATAAAAGGCCTAACAACGTAGCAGTGTGGGTTAGTTATCCAAACGATGTATCTATTATGGACAGTGTATATTACTAAGCATCAGATTAGTGAACTGTTCTTCTGATATCATCAGCATCAGCCTATAAGGTTTCAGTGCTGGGCACAGGAATTTCCATGCTCCATAGTCAGACCCAATGCAGATGTGTTAATGACTACCATCCTGAGATTGTAGCCTTAAGTACCCTCCAAAAATTTAACTTCAATACTACAAATAGACACTCCAATCTTATTTATATGTAATAGATTGAGCTTCCCATAACGTTATTTCCATGGCACAGATATTTATACGAATTTAACGTTAACCTCTTGTTGGACTAAAACAAGTTAAGATAATGATCTCCATTAATTATGCGTCATTAGTTCATAGTCAAAATGGCCTCCTCGTGGCATTCGTCACGTAGACATTTAAAAAGTATTTATAAAATGCCTATGTCCTACGCTACGCTTGCCAAGACGCGGTCTCCACTCCAGAACTCGTCTGCTCCAACGGCCATTGGTTCTGCCATACACCCATAGACATTTATATATATAAGTATATTTATCCGTTGTTTACTACCCATAATACAGGCTTCACGCTTAACTTGGGGCTAGATGGCGCTGTGTGAATGTCAATGGATATTTATTATTTATTTAAACAGTGTCATCTAGACTCAATTTAAGCAGAGCTTGTATAATACAGGTGGTAGACTCGATACTGAGTCGTCTGGTAGGTACCACCGCAGTACCAGATATCGACCCGTGAAATAACGAATGTTTTACACTTTTGTGTTTCGTGATGAGGGCACTGTAGTTGCCAAATTATCGGGTATAAGAGACCTAACATCTGTTGGCTAAGGTGACGGGCGCAGTGCGGCATTGTTGAAGGATAATAACTGTCTATCAGTTGGTCTCGGCAAGCGTAGCGTAGGACGCCCTTCGGCCCGATGGGCCGACGACTTGCGAAAGGTCGCTGGTGCAAGCTGGATGAGGAAAGCGGAGGACCGGGATATCTGGTGCAAAATGGGGGAGACCTATGTCCAGCAGTGAACCTCGATTAAATAGATAGAATAGTTGGTCTCAACTATCACCGCACGGGTCAGAGAATTACTTTGTGGTCAAATCGGATGGGTAAGACGAGCAGTGAAATTACTGGGTACTGTAACTTACCGTGACGTCACAACTTTGTAAGTAAATGACTGGTGTAGAGGCGTTGTCATTTCCCAATAGGTCTGTTACTATTTAAAAAAAATTGTTACTGATTTAATAACAAATAATATTTGATTAATGAAATACAATTAATGATAAAGAAATATGTTTTTTTATTTAAAGCATCAAAAATAACAACCATCCCAAATTACCTATACTAAATTCAACCGGGACTCGAATCTAAAGCCAAGGGCCCCTGACAACGGTCCGTCGTTGAATTAATAAAATTATAACGGAACGGAAAGTCCCGGAGTCGATGTCCGTTCAAGACATATTTTTGTCATGAGTCATCATTTATGGTAAAATGATTGCTATCAATCATTAAATACGTCTCATGACGTCATTGCTCTTTGATGACGCTGTTGGACGACCGATTTGGAGTAATTGTTGGGACGTCGCCAACTATACCAAAAGGTTCCGGATCGATTCCCGTGCTGAACAAACATTGTGTATGATCATGTATGTTGGTGTTTGTTTGAGTTTGTATTTTGTGTTGGTATTTCCAAAATAAATCGTAATCTGTAAAATTATTTCATAAATTTTAAGTCTCTAAACGGGCAATGAAGCGACTTCTTCCAGAGTTTCTCTTAGCAAGAGAGAGTTTCTCTTCGCTTCTTGGCAAGCGTAGGACTCCTGGACTGAGGGACCGACGACTTGCAGAAGGGCGCTGGTGGAGGCTGGATAAGGAAAGCGGAGGATCGGGATATCTAGCGGAAAATGGGGAAGACTTTTTCAGCAGTGGACTGCAATAGCTTGAAGACAGTTAAAATAAGACCTATGAGGTCTTCTTTTATCTAATGGACTGAAAATCTTAATTGACGAAGATGATGGTGGGATTGTCATGGTCTCGATAATAATTTAAACCAACCAGCCTATAACATCCACTTCAGGGTTCAGCATTTCCCATCATCATCATCACATCAGCATCACATCAGCTTTATACGTCCCCACCGAGTGGCACGAGCCTGCCGTAAAGAGTGTTTAGGCCTTAGTTGTCCAACATCCAGACCAATATAAACATTAGATAAACATCAATTAGTGCACAAATGTTTGTAAGTGCTATCCGGCTATATTTATAGCCCTTTGAGTGCACTGCTTTACATCAGTATGTAAATCGTCAACAAAAATCATCATTATCAGCTCATTAAACGTCTTCACCGAGGGGCACGTGCCTACACGTATATAGGGTGATTAGGCCTTAGTCGTCCACGCAGTGCGGGTTGGCCAACTTCACGCACAACCTATGAATCTCATCGCAGGCTCTCGCAGGTTTCCTCACGATGTTTTCATTTACCGTAGGAGCGTACATATAATTTCGAAAATTTAAAAACATTGGTACGTGGCGGGATTTGAGGGCTGACCTCCCAGTAGGAGGGCGCAGTCCACACAATTGAGCCACCGACGCTATGAAAAAAAGTTCATTTAGAAAGAAAGAAAGAAATGTTTATTCTGTGACAGTATACAATATTACCTTAAACATAAAATCTTAAATTTAAAGACACAGAACAAGTATACCACTCAGCAACAGCCATGGTGATGAAGACACCATGACCGTGGTCTTCCGTGGCTAACTTCAAAGAGAGACTACTACATACACGCACATTTAATAAAATTATATATTTTAATACCACTAAATTAATGTACTCATTAACGGTTTTCTTTAAAAAGTAATGCAGTCAGAACACACTGTGATATTCTGAAAAATAAAAAAGTTTGAAAAACGATAGCCTCCGTTCTCAAAATAAATCCGAAGTAGTTCGTTTCAAATCACATTGATCATAAATCATAATTGACCTAACTGGGAATAAAGTTCTACATATATTAGAAAGTATAATCAAATGGAATTATAAGGTAAAAATATATTTTCCTCTTAATTTTATAAAAACATTTAAAATTACAATCTTTAAGTAACTTAGGAAAAGCAGCCTTTTCAATAAGATAATAAAGTATACGTACTTTATTAAAACATTGAATTATTGCAATTATTTATCCCAAGTTCAAAGCTCTACATAATTCTATGTAAAACATACACAAACTGTACGTTTGTTAAAAAGTAATTACCTATATCTGATAAAGCATAGCGCAAGCAAACCATTCAAATGTTTTTTGCTTTTACAATAGTAATTTTCATCAACAAATTTTAATGATTCACCAAGTATCTTTATTAAAAGTAACAGGCTTATTAAGAGATCGATACTTTATCACCGTTTAATTAATATTTTGCCCGACAAAGTGGCTAATAAAATCACATTAAACGCGATCACGAAACGATGTCTCCCGTGGGAGAGCTCTATATATTGCTTGCTCTGCTGGTACAACTTCATTCACAAGTCTGCATTCGGACCGAACATACGTTTGTGAAGTGTTAGTGATACAAGTTTTTTTGAGGTGAGCTTACGTTCTTTATTTTACCGCGAAAGGAGTCCGAAAGACTGCCATTGTTTTTTGGTGTTCTATTTTTGAATTTGGTTGGTTTTTTTGCTATGCTGACATTAACCTAGTTTAAGTCTATGATGCAATTTTGTTAGATAATTTCTAATGTTATTTTAAATGTAGTTTTTTGACGAATATTTTACGTGATTTTGAATCGAGATAAGTTAGTAAGATGATAAGATATTTCTTATCAGTGATAAAGGCTTAACTAGAGAAACTTTTATTTTTCTAATAAATTTCCATAATTAAATTAAAATAGTATTTGTGGTTTATAAACACAAAAGGGCAAATTTAAAATACTTTTACGTTTCAAGTTAGTACCTATAAATTATCTATTTAAAACTATAAAGTACATAAGAAAAATGTTGGTTTTACCTAACGTCACTTTCATTGGAAAAAGTTTACGTATTTTTAAGTTAAATATCAAATTAGTACGTGTACAAACGTGTGAATGATCAATTTAACAAAACTCCCGTTTAATGATTGATCCAGTTACTGTTTTATACTCATATAGATATGTATATAATTACGAAACCAACCTCTGTGTGGTGAGTAAGAATTCTTGAAATGATTAAGCGACAATTTTGTGGTACAAGGTGCGTCATAAGCACCCAGACAAAAATTTTTCCCTGATAAAAATATCTAATAAAAACATTTTATGATTCACTATAATTGTCAATCTATTTTTTTATTAAGTTAAATAAATAACTGTATCAAATCCAAATTTCTGTATTAACTTAAAGCTTAAAGAAAACTATTCTGGACTTTCCAAATATAATATGACGACCCATTTGGTGTCGCGGTTGAGAGGTCGACTGCAACACCAAGGGTTCCGGGTTCGATCCCCGGGCAGTACAAACATTTGTGTGCATGAACATGTCTGTTTGTAATGGTCTGGGTGTTTTCTATGTATAATATGTATGTATTTACAAAAAAAAAAATTATATAAGTATATTTATCCGTTGTTTAGTACCTATAATACAGGCTTCACGCTTAACTTGGGGCTAGATGGCGCTGTGTGAGTGTCAGTGAATATTTATTTATTTATTATTATTTATAATACGAAATAAAATTATTAAAGAAAAAAAAACATTTGAATAAGGCGCTGTATTATTTCATTCCATATCAGTAATTAAATATAATAATTCTTAGTAAAATATTAATTATGAAATTATCTATTAAGTTAACTCATCATCATTACAACCTAGAAAGTCCACTGCTGAACGAAGGCCTCCCTAATGTTTTCCACGCGGACCGATCTCTTGCAGTTGACATCCATCTGCTACCCAATAGTTAACTCATATTATATAATAATTATTAATACCATAAAGCTTAATTGCAACAGTAAATATACAAAGACGAACTTACTTCCGGATTTTTGGCTAAGAAGCTGTGCATGTGATAAAAATAGACAGAAAGAATCAACCCAAAGTTAACATATTTTCAGTTACTAGTAAAATAAACTTATCTAATTGAGCCCGCGATTTTGTACAGTCCCATTACTTATTGTGACATCAGCTTATCAGTGAAATTCCTATGGAAACGGTCCAGCCGTTGCAAAGACCGAAAAACTTGCTTGATTTTGTATAAAAATCTTGCGATTTTTTTTTAAATTCGATACTTGACCGAACAACCAATTCAATTTAAGTCAATCTATAGACATATTCAAATAACTTTTTTTTTATTTTTTTACGTATTTTTTTATATTCAATACTTAACTTAACAAACATTTCGATTTAAGTATTTTTTTAAACATATTCAAATAATAATTAAGTTTTTTTATTCGTTTTATTCTTAATTATCCAGCCGGTGTTTCTAAATACAGATATAATTATTCTAATCGCTAACTCGCACTTTTGTGACTTTACGTACACTAATAGTACAGATTTAGATATGAGGGTACCAGATTCTAGATTGCACCTCCCAACTCCTGTCTTGGTAAAAGCCAATTTCACCAGCCTGAGAGAGAGAGAAGTTATTACTTTTCTGCCATATTTATCGTATCTATAGTTAATAGTTTCACAAATCTAGGTTTTCCTGTAGGCCCGTCCACAAGGGATGTGGCATTCCATTAAAATATCGATTTATCTAGAAACATAAAATATCGATTCACTGATATATACGACTACATTTATTTCAATTTATTTTGCCTGAAAAAAACCTCGGATTGGTGGGTGTCGACGACTCTTTCTCTTCAACCTATCGCAGTCTACTGCGGGACATAGGTCTACCCCATTTTGCGCCAGATATCCCGTTCTAAAATATCGTCCTTAAATATCAGGGACCAATGGCTAACCTTCCGAAATACAGAGGGGTTAGTTTAACGTGCCTTTCAAAGCACTGATTATTGTATTGTATGTCCCCCCCTCTTCAACCTATTGCAGTCCACTGCTGGACATAGGTCTCCCCCATTTTGCGCCAGACATCCCGGTCCTCCGCCTTTCTCATCCAGCTTCCACCAGCGACCTTTCGCAAGTCGTCGGTCCATCGGGCCGGAGGGCGTCCTACGCTACGCTTGCCAAGACGCGGTCTCCACTCCAGAACTCGTCTGCTCCAACGGCCATCGGTTCTGCGACATACGTGACCAGCCCACTGCCACTTCAACTTGCTGATCCGGCGGGCTATGTCGGTAATTTTAGTTCTCTTACGAATTAAATCATTTCTAATCTTATCCCTAAGAGAGACTTGTATTGTATGTGTTCAATTAAAAAATATATATATCTCAAGATATTATATAGCGATCACTTATCGAATAACGGCAGCTTAAGCTGAGGTAGGGCCATTTGACCACAAATAACATATTTTTTTTAATCGTTTCGTTGTTTTAATTGTCTTTTTTATTCTTCTAACTTTCCTTTTTTACGTGTTAATTATATATTTTATTGTTGTGTAATTTTATATTGTATTGTTGTTGTGGTCAAATAAATGTTTTTTCATTTTTTTCTTTCAACAACCGACCATCTTTAAAGTTGCGTGAAGCAACCGCTCACAAAACTGAAGCCGTTACGCCGAGCAACAAAGTACATATTTGAAGTAAATTTAAATATTGGGCCGTGCTACGTGACTGACAGCATGTTGTCGGAAGCTTTAAGCCCGACTTATCGGCCAAGCTTTAGACGTGGGACTTAAAAGTTTTACATTAACATCATACTCTTTTAGCCTACAGAAAGAGCGCTCGGAATAAATTATTGATGATAAATATTTACATACCCAAATTAGTAGAGAAATCGTAGATATCTTGACAAATATAACAAACACACAGTAAGTTGAAGCGGCAGTGGCGTGGTCACGTATGTCGCAGAACCGATGGCCGTTGGAGCAGATGAGTTATCGAGTGGAGACCGTATCTTGGCAAGCATAGCGTAGAACCGATGGCTTGCGAAAGGTCGAAGACAGAGACTGAATGAGAAAGACCGGGATTTTGACACAGCATGGGGGAGACATTTCCAGTCCAGCAGTGGACTGCGATAGGGTGAAGAGAGCGAAAGTACTCGTCTCTCCAAGAGAGAAAGGCTTTTAGACTTATGCCATAAATATTATTAGGTGCCTTGACAAATATGTAAACAAACACACGTTAAAAATATATCAATCAAGCAGAGGAGCAATTTAGGTTAAATAAAATGTTAAAGAAGAAGTCCAACATTAGAAAACAATTTGGTACATTTTTAACCCTTTGACTACCAGGAATCCAGACACAATGGGAAATCTATTGTTTGTGACGCTTTAATGCGTCTATGACGGTCAAAGGGTTAACGAGTTAAGTCATTACAGGTTTTTGATTTACCTTTTTTTAAGAATTTCGGAAATTATCATGTCGAAAACAAAACAAAGACAAAGTCTATTCGCGTCTAAAGAAGTTTTACTTTAAAGATCATAATCATTAGCCTCTAGCATTCCACGGGGACAGGCCTTCCGGTACGAAAGGCTTCAAAAATAATTAGCGTGAATTGGATATTTCGGAAGCGATTGAAGGATTATGTCAATTGACAAGACTCCATTATCTATTTTACATCAAGTCAGCGATTTGAAAGCTTTGACGTTATTCATCATCATCAGCTCATCATCGTCCCCACCGAGGGGCACGAGCCTACCCATATAGTATTAGGCCTTAGTCGTCCACGCGGGCCCAATGCGGGTTGGACAACTTCACGCACAACCTTAGAATTTCTCCGCAGGCGTGCGCAGGTTTCCTCACGATGTTTTCCTTCATTACGGCGTCGGATAACGTACATATAATTTCCAAAATTCGATATATTGGTACGTGTCGGGATTTGAACCTTTGAAGTTATTATTATCGTATCATAATGGGTTTACATTATTACACCTTGTAACAGATAAAAAGGGTCATTACCCGTAACCCGAGTATGGATTGTATCCCATTTCGCTATATGAGTAAATTGTTAGCTTTTACCGATCGAGCAACTTTAATACAAACCTAGCTGTTCCCCGCGGTGTTACCGCGGTATAAGATATTCTCCCGCAGTAAAACATAAGCTAAAATCGCTTCGTTAAGTCACGCGACGCGGGGCCGACGCTTACACATTGCTTTTTCTTCCTTAAAAAAGTATTGTCAAAAATAAAAGTAGTATAAGTATTTCCTTATTAAATCAGCTACCTGCCAAAAAAAGTCCCGTGCAAATCCAGCTGTTTCAGAGATTACCCGGAACAAACGTACAGACAGACAGACAAAAAAATTTCAAGTTGTATTTTTGGTATACGTAAGGCAACCGGCGCATGCCTGCGAAGAGATTCAAAGGTAGCGCATGAAGTCGGCTAATCCGCACTGGGCCCGCGTGGACAATGGTGTTTAAGGCTGAGAGCCATCTGCGCTCGCCACATGCCCGTGAAGTTGTAAAGGCCATCTGCGGCCAACAGCAGTAGTCAGTTCGAAAAAAAAAAAAGTGGGCAATGGTACTGTTATATCCATGAGCTTGAATTTTTGGATCGCTCTGTCTAGCACTGTTAATAATTTGTCTGAAACCTATAGAAAAAGCTCATAGTACAAATGGGGGCTGATGACGCTGTGTGGTTTACTTAAGTAACAATCATCATCATCATTACAGCCTTTAATATCCACTGCTGAACAAAGACCTCCCCTAATAATATCCACGCGGGCCAATCCCTTGCAGTTGACATCCATCTGCTACCCACCACCTTAACCAGGTCATCCGTCCATCCAGTCGGGAGTCGGCCTGCTCTACTTTTCCTGTTACGTGGACGCCACTGGAGAACCTTTCCACCCCATCGGCCATCGGTTCTACGCACTATGTGCCTTGCCCACTGCCACTTGAACTTGCTTATCCTGTGGGCTATGTCGGTCACTCTAGTTCTCTTACGGATATCCTCGTTCCGGATCTTATCGCGTAGGGAAACACCTAGCATGACCCTCTCCATAGCACGTTGAACTTATGTAAAATATCACCATAATTAGCTCATTAAAGGTACCCACCGAGGGGCATAAGCCTACACGGTGCGGGTTGGACATCACGCGCAACCTTTGAACCTCTTCGCAAGCATGGGCAGGTTTCCTTACGATGTTTTCCTTCGCCGTCAAAGCGTCGGATAACGTACATATAATTTCGAAAATTCTAAATCACATTGGTACGTGGCGGGATTTGAACCTGCGCCCTCCCGATCATAAGGCAACAGTCCAAACCACGGAGCCACCGGCGCTCTATGTAAAATATATTGTTGTATTATAATTAAATATATAACACCCCCATTGGAACATATCTGCGACTACGTAAGCATTTAAAATCGCTTCGCTAACAATTTTATCACGCGTTCAACAAAAGGGTGGAATTTGCTAACTGGTCATTGTTTCTAGTACTTTATGAAAGGTCCATATTATTTAATATACTTATACTGAGTGGTGACTTCGTCGGTAGCTCATTGGTGTGGAATGTTGCCTTTCGACCTGGGCGCAGGTTCAAATCCCACCACGTACCAATGTCTATTCGAATTTTCGAAATTATATCTACGTTTATCCGACGCTCTTATGGTGCAAGAAAACATCGTGAGGAAACCTGCGCACGCCTGTGAAAATATTCAAAGGTTGTGCGTGAAGTCGTCAATTCGCACTGGACTCGCGTGGATGACTAAGGCTTATATATAATTTACGGGTAGGCTCGAGTTCCTCAGTGGGGATGCTTAATGAGCTGATGATGACAGTGGTGACTGCCTGCATGGTTAGTAGTCTGAACTTTGGTTTTAGATCTTGTTCCGGGGATCGTAGATTCAATCCCGCTGGGAGGCCACTTCTTGAAAGTCACTGCGCGTTTTTTCCCAGTTTGGCTAGGACATTACAGACTGAGAAAAGCATAGTTAACAATACCTTATTCGAAAATATGTATCATGTTTTATATTTTGTTTCAGCTTTCTAAAGCTTTTCGAGACAACGCCATCTACTGACAAATAGCAACATGATCAACTTAGTGTCTCTACTCGTCGCCGCGGCGCTAGTGTCGCTCCAGTGCGGTTTCGAAGCCAACGCACAAATTGAAGGCAAAAATGTTCTGAACAATGATTTACAACCCAGTGGTGAGTTTATTTTATCGATTATTATTCTTTCCTAATATCTCTTCTCTTCTATTATTATTTTCTTCTAGCTGCGTACCGCGGTGATAACCGTGGTAAAAGATATTTTCCCGCAGTAAAATATAGTCTTTGTTCATTTCAAGGTTTCAGCTAACTGAAGTGACGCTAAAACGCGAAGAAATAACGTTCCTTCATGAACAAAGAGACTGTTTTAAAGCAGTGAATGGTTTAATGATGAATTGTTCATATTGGTGCGGATTGGTCGACTTTAGTACGAGTATACACCCTTTACAGGTAGGCTCGTGCCCACGGTGGGGACGTTTAATAAGCTGATGATGACTGATGATATTAAACACTCGCCGAAAATTTATCGAATTAATAGGATTCAGCCGATTACATCCCTATTTGGTCATCGATCGATTTAGATTCGGATTTCTTACGATACATATTCAATTATTCGTGTCTACTGTGCAGTTTTATATTCATATATGGATTTCATGATTTCCGCGAAGTTTAATATTTAATGCGACTTATAAATGCTGTTCGGTATCTGTAATGGTAAGAAAATGCCAAAGGCTGCAAAAAACATAACTTTTAGGAACTTTTACTTGACACATTCTATCTCAGTTAATCAGGTTTTCCACTAAAAATGTCTTTATTAGATTGAAGTCACTCTTCCTTATTCTACTCTAAAAATGCCGGTCCTCCGCTTTTCTCAACCTGACTCCACCACCACACCATATATGTAATAAGCAGTGCATGCCCTGTGCGTCCAGACAACCCGGAAAATCACCAACATTAAATGATTCCCACTTATTCGCCCATTTTCTCTACAGATTTGAAACCATAGGCCATCTGCTGTCATCAACAGCACTCATCATCATCAGCTCATGAAACGTCCCCACCGAGGGGCACGAGCCTACCCGTATAGGGTGATTAGGCCTTAGTCGTCCACGTGGGCCCAGTGCGGATTGGACGACTTAACACACAACCTTCGAATCTCTTCGCAGGCGTGCATGAAGGTTTCCTCACGATGTTTCCTTCACCGTAAAAGCGTCGGATAACGTGCATACATTTTCGAAAATACATTGGTACGTGTCGGGATTTGAACCTCAGCCCTCCCGGTAGGAAGGCGACAGTCCACACCACTGAGCCACCGACGCTCTCAACAGCACTCAATTTGATAATAATGTAAATCAGTTTTTGTTTTTGTGATTAGTGTCACTCATTTTGTATACCTTGTCTACCAGCGAACTCCAGCAAGCCGCCGGCTCATGTTGATCATGATCATAAACGAGTTAAGAACATTTATGAATGTTCGATGTAATCTAACAATTGGTCCTGAGTAGTTTTCTACAGAGAAGAATTCAACAAAAACCTCAGTTGATCTTCTCAAAATATTGGTGATAATATACAGAATTATTCTTTCAAATTTTAAATTCAAGCTTAAATACCGAAAAATTTTATAACCAAATCTCGTATATTACGGCCAGATGTGCTAAGCAACTAATTGAATAACAAATCGTCTGTCTGAGGATGTGGATTATAAAGGCAAATTTGTCATTTCTGACTGACACGTGTACCTAAATAAATATCCAGTGACATTCACACAGCGCCATCTAGCCCCAAGTTAAGCGTGAAGCCTGTATTATGGGTACTAAACAACGGATAAACATACATATATATTTGTAAATACATACAATTATACATAGAAAACACCCAGACCAATACAAACATACATGTTCATGCACACAAATGTTTGTACTGCCCGGGGATCGAACCCGGAACCCTTGATGTTGCAGTCCACCTCTCAACCGCAACACCAAATGGGTCGTATCTGAGGGTATCGTGTCGATTTGTTCGTGGAACATTAGTATGTGCTGGCTTTGTGTGCTAGCAATGTATTTAATAAGATGAGGTCGTCGGTCACGACTCAAACCTACAGCTCTAGCAAGAAATTTGGAATGACAAATCGAAATTTTCTCAATTAAGGTCCATAAACAACACTAATGAAAGTCAAATAAAGATGATAATGGTTCAGACTGTAGTTATCTACTGAGAAAATCCAGCACGAAACTTTAAGACACTGAATTACTTACATAAATTGTACTGAAAAATGAGAAACTTTTTTATCCGTCATAACGACTTATTTCTATAAATTTTCTATGGCTTTACAACATTATGATGTCACGATGTTAAATTATTTATCAATTAGATCAGTTTTAATACCATTTTTTTAAATTACCAATAATCATATCGATATTTCAGGAATTACTGTTTCAGATTCAGTTTTAAGACAGTATTCCCAATTAACTAGACACATTATATTTGTACACAAATAATAAGGCTCACCGATGTACCTGTGCAATGGACCAATTTAAGTAGCGTGGGAAATGCTAATGACCAATCGGCATACTCTACGCACGATGCGTCTTCATTGTGCTGGTATGGTCGGTCGCCATGCGATGTTAATCAGCCGCGCAAATAACAGATTTTGACTGGTGGTCGTGGTGGTGGTGGTGGGACTGGTGGTCTTTTACACTTTGCACCTTAATAATAATAATTCTGGTTTAAATTGAATAGTAAAATACATCATTGGCTGTGCGGTCTAAGTTTCACGAGGATTTTTTGTTATATCTTTAACTGAAGGGTTAAAAATAGCTGACCTCATTGAATATCATCGTATTTATCACAATTGTATGCATAAGTAATGAGTTTATGGAACGATTTTTTTTTATGCACTTTGAAACCACTGTTTTTTAATCTCCCCACATTACAATTTTCATGAACTTTTTCTCTTTCAGTAAACATTTCAATTCCTGATAAATACATCGGACTGAATAATTTTCATACAATTTGTTTGCGTGCCATTTCCTTTTTGAATCAAACATTTTGTTAAATCTAATTTTACGAGGGTTTGAAATCATATTAATTTATTAAAATGTATGATTTGTCTCTAGTTCGCTAATTGTTTATTTTTAAGATGCAATGTCATCGCATGTTTGCTCGCCTTATTTTTTTAAAAGATAGATGATTCCGAACTTTGAAGAGCGCGTTTATCCATCGGTCCCGGCCACAATCTTAGTAGTAACCACCAAACCTCTTTGGGCACTCCAGTCCCACCAAAGTTTTGACCACAGACATCCGAATATACAATTAGACTGGACAAGCCGCCAAGTTTATACGCAGTCCCAGTGTCGCAATTTCTTTTCGGTTCTTACCAGTGAAAAGTTATTATATTTCTTGGTAAATTTACTGATTCATTGCGATGATGGCATGTTACAATTGCACAGGATGGCATTTTGGAAAAAAACGGTAATTTCTTTTAATATTTGTGCGTCTTGACTCGTCTCACAGAGCGTAAACTGGCAGCCAGTGTATGCTCGTTGAGCTTACATTTGTCGCACTTTAAACGCGGCTTGCCCCATCTCCTGTATTGGGAAATCTGTGGTTTTGACCCAATCTCCCCATAACTATGCTGTACGGAAAGGTCTGCTCCCTGCAGTAGACCGACATCGGCCAATGATTAAAATATAGAAAAACTTATGAGTTCACCAAATCTGAAATGAGACCGTGTGGTGGGTTTTAACCTAATATCCCCACAGCAATACTGTACAAGAAACCCTGTCATTTGCATTGAGACGATATTGACAGATGATAATAATCACCATCATCATAACAACCTAGAATGTCCACTGCTGAACGAAGGCCTCCCCTAATGATTTCCACGCGGACCGATCCCTTTCAGTTGACATCCATCTGCTACCCGCCACCTTAACTAGGTATGATAATAATATAGAAGAACTAATTAATGTTTTTCTGTATAGTTCCAGCCCCGAAGAAGTTTAAGATTTTAAGGACGTTTGTGAGCATCCTGGATCCCCCGCCAGAGACTGCCAGACTTGCGCCTGGAACTAGAATGGAGCTCACCTGCGAGATTATCGGTAAACCGGCGCCCACTGTGCAGTGGCTGAAGAATGGTCTACTTCTTAATGATGTGAGTAAACTAAGCTATTAAGTCACAAAATAATACAAAGTACCTGGTCGGCAAGACGAAATTACTCGTAGCGTGCATATACTACTTGAAAAAGAAAACAACTTAAACACTCGAAAAAGAAAATCCTCAAGTTGATGCAAACATAATAATATTATAGATCGACTGCTTACTCTCGACACCCTCATATAGGTACCAAATTTCAGTTAAACCACTAGAGCCATTTTTGCGATCAAAGAAACATATAAAAAACATTAATTTAAAGGTATAATTTGCAAAACTTTCCATCCCTTCTTCTGATGGTCCTTGTGATACAAGGGCTACTAAACCAAGGGTTCCTGGTTCAATTCTCGAGTAGTACATTAGTATACCTGAATTTATTTGTTTGTATTGGTGATATATCATATTTTAAGTATAAAAATATATATAATTATATTTATCAGACATTTAAACCCATGGAAGAAGTTATACATAACACGTATACATGTCAATTTCTAATCTACGATCACCACAAGCATGCTAAATGCATATTATTCAAATAGATTTTTTTCCAGTACGATGTGGCCAACGAGATAATCAGCATCCACCCTTCAAGCCTGGCCCGTCTGACTTCCAAGGTCGTGGTGAACTCAGCTGTTGATGGAGACGAGTACACCTGCGTGGCAACGGCTGGTCCGAAGCAGCAGCTGGCTACCACCACCATTATTGGTGCTGCAGGTAATTAAAATTGTCATGAGGATAGCTTCTAACCTTTGCTTAGATTTTTACTATTTGCTCGGTGATATTTCTTTATTGAAAGTAAGTAGTTAACGTAAAGATTCGTTTTTTGTCAACTTTGAGATTTTTCCAGAGTTTTAAATATTTTTCAGACCTCTAAGTTTAGGGTCACTTCCTCTTGCTATTTTTAATTACGTTGAGGAAAGATATCGAGGAAGAGGACTCAAAATATTCAATTATGTTGTATTTAAAGAGTCTTGTTTGTTTCTTTTTAGAATAATACGATTTTTGAATCTACATATTTCAGTAACCTCCTGTATCAAACGAACGAGCAATTTAATCGTATAGATAATTTGCTGTATTTTTCAAGCATTGACATAACTATTTGAATAGATTATTTCTTTGACTCTACGTAAACCCGCCCTCAGCTCCAAAAGGCTAAAAGAGGGCACAACTTTTCTCAATAACTAAGATAATAATAATAAATTCATTTGTTTTACGCCAAGCCCATTAACGTTAGTAACAAAGGTCTTAACTATTAGTGTCAGTCTAGTTTATAAATAAAGGTATGCATTAATAATAATAATAATAATAATAATCATTTATTTCAGATTAACATCCATATGTGTTAGTTACAAAATTGACTTATTTAACTATGGTTAGTACTATATCGTCTGAATGAAAAGCCTACATCAGTGAAACGGATGAGGTTCCGGGATCACTCTTCGCATGAAACACCTCCAAAGTGGTGATGTGTATCTGTCCCCCAGGGTCATCAAGATTGAATCTGCCATATGAATCCAAGATCTCATACCCTAGCACATCGGAACATCTACTAATCAAAAGTTTTTATTATAATCATCTTAACATTTACAGATGACGAAGATAACCTCTTCGGTCTAGAAGCATTGTTCCGCAAGCCAGCCAAGCCAGTTATCACGGAGTACTACGATGAGATCTTTCCAAGACATCGGCACCACGGTGCTGCTTCCCTGTCGGTTCCACAGCTCGGTGAAGGCGCAAGTCTACTGGACCGACAGCAATGACGAGCTCGTGTATGAGAATTCAAGAGTTAGGGTGAGATATTTGCTTAATTGGACAATGATAGTCTACCGGTATAGTGAGGGTCTCTAAAACGTTAGTGAAGGGTTTCGCTGAGCTTGGAAATAGCAAACCTATGAAAAATTAGATTGGATGGGAGAGCGCTGATTTCTGTTCTCCGCTGAAAGTCTTGACTCTAATATGTTAAATGAGGGAAATATCTTATGTGCCTCTACTTATAGTAATAATTTCAAAAAGAAACGACGGAAATAATATACAATTTAATAAATATTAATAACGAACGTTGTATTATTAATAAGCTTTAATAATTGAAGTAATATATATTAGCATACCTTAAACAGGCAGAATATACTATGTACCACTTATGTGACACCTTTCTTAACATGACTTATTCTATACAAATAAATTTATTATATTCTATTCCATTCTTAGTGGCCTCATAAGGTACCCGCGTAGACAGAGTAAGTGATAAATGTTTTCTAGATTACCGTAACCACCCATGTCAAATTCGACGTCAATCAGCATACAACCAAGTAAAGGTTTCCATATTCAGCAATAGGTCTGAAACAACCACGTATGGATTGAAACTGTAATTTCAAAAGTTGATTTTATACTGCTTTTGACATCAACTTTATGAACCTTAACTATTTCGACTTTAAGTATCCCTATTTGAACTTTAAAAACAGTAAAAAATCAATTACAGGTGCTTCCATCTGGTGATTTACTGATCAACGACATCACTTGGGAGGAGGATATGGGAAATATACGTGCACTGTAAAAACAAGTATGGGAAAGACTCCGTGCAAACCTTCTTATACCCGGCAAAGAAACAGGTGAGATTTATTTTGACGATATTGTTATTTTTATGGAAAAGATTCAAGTGGCACTTGAATGTGAATAAAGCAGTGATCCCATAATAATTGCCAAACTTGATGCTAAACGTGTCAAGTCTCAGTTTTCAGTAATTTTACAGTCAGTCTCTTTCATCGGCCCGTAACATTGCCATATTAATAATAGAACGAATAAATAAATGAATATCGATATCCATCCATATTCACACAGTGACTTGTAGCCCTAATTCTTACAATCAGGTTGTACGATGTACTAAATAAATTATAAACATACTTATATCCATTTTAATCAAATTATAGAAACACCATGCCTTATACGAGGAGACAAGTTCGTGTCGACAAATGTTCTGAGATCGAACCCAGAACCCAGGGTATAATAGCTAACTTCTCAACCGTCACATTAAATTTGACGTCAATGTGTATAACGATATTAAAAGCGCTACTTTCTTTTTTCGTGTGTCAAACAATTTTTTTTTTCTCTTCCAGTAAACTTCAAAAACCGCCGACAACGAAGTTACCCGCCGATGTGACTACTTGCAATTTAATGTTCCTATACTTAAGTGTACCTATTTTAACTTAACCACAACTTAAATTATTATTAGATTAAGTTATACATCGTGCGAGTGAGCGGCAAACGGGGACTGGGTAGTTCTTCTATTCACCACTAGATGGCGCTATGTACATACGTGACAAAACCTCTGGCTTTTTAACTAAAAGAACCTTCAAAGTCAATGATATAACAAAATGGTGTCCTTCGTAATCATTCTCTTGTCCTTATCCATATATGGGTTGGCACAGTAGGTCATATGCTTTCATACGTCTTTATATAAAAAAGATGTCCTGCACATTTAGCTAAATTAAGGTTCCTTCTAATCTAACCCAGGCAAGGTTAGAGTAGAAGGCATTTGGTATTAAAAATAAACGCTATCTGATAAAGTAGCTTAGTTTCATCAGCATCTATAGATATTGTTTCTTCTTTTTATATACTTCCATAAATCAATTCAATTCAAGGCTCTATAGAAATTTTTACAAATTACTACCAACCGTTAGTTCGGAGTTATTGTTAAAAATTATCTTTGCTCTGTATTGTCCTCGCTCGCATGACCCAACATGACTGGACATGAGTGTAAATTATTTTTTTAGTACTTAAGTTGTAAAATATTTTTTTAGGTTTTTTACTTAGGCAAAACATTTTTGAGTTATTATTTTAGTCTTTAATTATTAAGATCTTGGGATTTGATTATCTAAATTATATTTCATAAATGAGTTTTTTATTAGTAATATATTTCATGTATTTAGATTGATTAAGTATATTTATGATTGAGTAACTTTTCCCATTATTTACCACACACTTTCAATATTAACATTTTATGACCCAATAATATTAAGTGATCTCAGTGAAAAAATATATATTTCAGTTATACGTAAAGGTATAATTAAAACAAAGGTTATGTAATTGTTTGTTATGTATTTGCATGGATTCGCAAAGCATTGAATTTCTTCGGAAATCCGCGAAGCAATTGAGTAGCTTCGGTAGCGAAAAAATTAAAATAAAATAATAAAAATTACCCCCTCACGTAACATGAAATAAAATAACATTATCACAATGAATTTTATTTTAATTTATTATTATTAAGTTGTTATCTTTATACTCTTGTACTTAAATATTTAGAAGAAATATTTTTAGTTTACAGTGCATATTAAATTATCTTTATTATTAAGAAGATATCTTTTTTATATATGCTTAAATGTTGTGATCATTATATTTGGTGTACGCTACCTGATGACAGGGGATATAATCTGATATCTGCTGATAAGAAGTGGCGCTATTGGGAGAACTTTTCTGAGAATATGCCAGATATTTTTGGATTATTTTTCGGGTAGTTTTTGAACATGAAGAGAAAGAGTAAAGTTTTGGCGTTGAGGTTTGTTAAAACTACGACTTGTAGCTCTTGAGCTATGAACTCTACTGATAGTCGTAGGCCTCATACAATGACTAAGCTTTAGGGGATGGGTTTCTATCCACGCTGATCGCGATGGAAAAAGGTACTACTATTTGGATGAAGTTGGTTTAAGACTTGAGACCCATAAGTAGTTGATTACTTTTATTGCTGCTCTTTGTATTGGGAAAGCATAATTTACTCGTAATTATTAACTTTGTCTTACATTCATAAACATTTAAGTACCTACTGAAAAATGTTTGATAGTTTATTTTCTCGTCACTATAATTTTGTATATATTATATTTCGTTGGATGTTAGATGTGGCAGAAATTTTAAAATATCTTTTTACGTCACTGGTAAGCGGCCATGATTTCTATTAAACGTTATTATTATAAAATATTTAAATATTGCCTTGTATTTTGTCAGTTTTTTCACTAAATACATGCTTTTTTTCATAATGTATTCAATACTAAGCGTTAATTTTTGTATACTTTACGAATTTATTGTGAAATTGTAGAAACCACAGATAAAATCTCATTTGTATTAAGTCTGATTTACCATGTGAATGTATAGAGGGCGTTACTGGTGCACAGGTAGCGTAAATTAAATGGTTTATTACAGAAGTTTTTTGTTGTTTCGTTTATTAAACCTATTATCCCACAAATTTAATTAAAAAGAAAGTTTGTAGTGGATGTTCTTACTCTTCTTTTGATTTGAATAGAACTTATTTTTTATGTGATAGGGGGGAAACGCAGATCACTTGATGGAAATGAATACTGACGCCCATGGACATTTGCAACCCCTAAGGAGCTACAAGATTGCGGCCATAAGGAGGTATGTAAGCTATAAGCTTACACACCTCTTAAACACTATGCTACAAAGTATGAAGATCGTCGGTGCTCAGTGGTGTGGACGGTCGCCTTCCTACCGGGAGGGCTGAGGTTCAAATCCCGACACGTACCAATGTATTTTCGAATTTTCGAAAAATATATGTACGTTATCCGACGCTCTTACGGTGAAGGAAAACATCGTGAGGAACCTTCATGCACGCCTGCGAAGACATTCGAAGGTTGTGTGTGAAGTCGTCCAATCCGCACTGGGCCCGCGGACGACTAAGGCCTAATCACCCTATACGGTTAGGCTCGTGCCCCTCGGTGGGACGTTTAATGAGCTGATGATGATGATGAAGATATATCTAAGTTATCAAAACATGACGATAAGTGTGAGTAGGAACAAATCGAGTAGCCGGGACCGATAGCTTGAAGTTTTCTTTTCAGACAATCTGGTTAGCCTTCAATGTCCTAACAAATCCTGGAAAGTCACACAGAGTTTACTCACCTTTGAATAGGTACAGATATTTCCACCGCCTGGGGAGCATTTAGATAAATACCCTCCGCACCGGTGTTGCCAAAAGCCAACGTGTCCGATCCTTGGCGGGTGAGGATACGTTGGTATAGGGTAAAATTGCCGCCATGGCGCGCTCTCTTTCCATAGAGCGGGCCATGGCAGCAAATTTACCATATCTCCGCGCCGATACCTTGATTCTGGCGAAGTCGAGGGACTTCCCCACTTCGCATCAAAAAAGGGTCGGAGTTCCTTGGATTCGAATCCTGAAGAGACTGTATCGTAAAAGTCACTCTGTTCTTAATAAAAATGTAGGTGTTTTTTCTAAGTGCGATTTTCTCATTACGTTTAGACATTGTAGGCTGGATCACCTGATTATCCGAAAATGATTTCAAGAGGAGAGCACGCTAAGTGTCCTGGCTACAATTTAAGGATAGTTTAATAAACAACCCCAATCAGCATTGAGCCGGGGTTACAGACCAATCTCCTCATAACTATGCGTGTGGGAAGGCATATGACCAGTGGCGGATTTTTTTAAATTGTTTTTATTAATAAAATTACATCTCAGACTCATGGTCCGTACTCTTTTTAGTTAAGATATTTTGTTAATTATTATATTTATGTTTATGCTTCGCGCCATGGGGCAAAATGAATTGGTTAATGGCGTGAATAACCAGTGGCGGATTTACCAATAGGCTAAGCAGGCTAGAGCCTCGGGCGAGATTTAGAGGGGCGGTAAATTTAGGCCAAATATTTTTTATCTTACAGAAATAGAAAAAAAAAAACACTTATAATTTAATGTTTACACATTGAGTCCGTAATCCGTATATAAAAGATTACTAAACAAATCATAAAGTTGACATTTCAGAATAAATGTAATCCCACCAAAACATTTCTAACGTATTCAATTTCAAAAGTTACTAGGGGCGGCAAAAATGTTTAGCCTACTAGCGGCAAATTTTTATATCCGCCAATGATATGGACTGTAGTAGGCCGTTATAGGCCAATAATGTTATGAGTATATTTCGTTAGTTCATGAAACCTACTTAAGACTTCAAATAATATATTTCATTGAATATAGCCGATTATATCAACATGTACTGGTCCCTTTAAAGTTTATTACTGGTCCGAAGCACCAGCAAAAGGTCGAGTTGACTGTGAACGAATAACACGCGTAAACCACCGTTTGATAGTATAATGTCGCCATGGATGGTGATGGCCGTCTTATGAGATAAGATGTAGCGAGTTTTGTATGATGGTATATTTGACGACTCTGTGTAAGAGTTCAAACGGCTACTCCTGGGGTTTGGGTTCGATTACGTGCTGTACAGTTAACATGTACGTATCCTTGACTTATCATTATCATTTCATGTACAATAACACACTCTTATTTAAAAAAAATCTTAAACTTAAAGTAAACATTTTTTTAACATGTTGTTTTTAGTCTCTATATTATGATATTAAAATGTTAAAATAATACGATTGTAAGTATAAGAAATTTAATTTAACTAATATAAAGTTTTTTTAAGAAATGGTTAAATATTTTTTTATAATTTTGAAGTCGGTGCCAAGTAAAACGAGAACTGAGAATTAATATTTATACTCACCTATATTATAAAGCTGAAATATTGGTTCGTAGGTATTTATTTGTAAATTTTATTTTTCAATTTCAGCGATTCGTATTAAAAATAATAACTGTAATAATAATAATATACTATAATGAAGTATATTTGCTCTGAGTCGCCTACGATTTTATAATTTCCTCAATTTCTCTGCCTCCCTATATCTAACTCTGACTTTCTTATCATGGGACAACCTCTGGTCATAAAATAAAAATTGGCCAAGCGCGAGTCGGACTCGCCCGTGGAGGGTTCCGCAGCAGCAGGTAACATTGAATAAAGTAATTTTAATTTACTTAGGCACCCACTACAGCTTTAATATGAAAAATAGTGGTTCACCGTTTATGATGTATAAAAAAACTACACATCAGAAATCGTTCAAACTAAATTTTATTGTTAGATTTTATGGTAATGTACATCATATTTTTTATTTATTTATTTATTCGTACATAGCGTGACAATTACAGTATACATTAAGAAACAATAAAGTACAGGCTAGCTTATCTCTATTAGAGATTTCTTCCAGCAGGCCATTGTGAACCAGACAAACAAGACGCAAAACATGCACTTAATATAAAACTACAATAAAAATAAACTAAAATAATGACCAATTAAATAAAATAGGTACATATAAAATACACAATCTAATATTATGAGTATAAAGACAAAAATATGTTTATACACATACACATACAAACATATATATATATATATATATATATTATATTATACATACATATAATCTTGAATTAAATATATGGACTCAATTTATTTTTTCATCTATCATATATTTTTTTAAATTTTATCAACCCCATATTTTAGAAATTAGAGGGGGGGGACACAATTTTTTCAACTTTGGAAGTGTCTCTCGCGCAAACTATTCAATTTATAAAAAATATATATAGTAATATATAAAGAGGTTATCATTTTTTAAGCTCTACACATTGATACACCACACGGGGGGTACGTGAAAAAAAAGAGTTTCAGTTATTGAACTGAAATATATTTGCACCCCAAAATATATTTCAAGTTTCTAGTGTGTGTTTATAGTTTTGGAGAAAAAAGGGTGTGACGTGACATACGGACGGACAGACAGACATGACGAATCTATAAGGGTTCCGTTTTTTGCCATTTGGCTACGAAACCCTAAAAAGCATATTATACGGTCGAATTGAGTAACCTCTTTTTTCTTATTGTCGGTTAGTAAAAAAATTATTCGTTTCAAATGGAGAAATTGGATACATGTGAACACAGCCTGAGTTACCCTTGGCTATGCTGTGAAGGCCTGTGCCCTGAAGTGTCATGTAATAGGCTAGTCCATTGGTACAGTATACTGATTCCGCTACCTCCTTTGTCCGAAATGCACCGGCGTCGTGGGAACCTTGTGCCTCTTGATAACTTGCATAGATTTGCATTCTGTAAAAGGCCCCCAAATGTACGTGAGATCCGATCAAAAGTTTTGGATCCACATTATAAACTGTTCATTGAAATTACATTATTAAAAAGGTTGTTTTTAATGCACAAAGTCATAAATAAATAAATATTCACTGACATTCACACAGCGCCATCTAACCCCAAGTTAAGCGTGCAGCCTGTAGTATGGGTACTAAACAACGGATAAATATACTTACATACTTTTTTTTGTAGATTTATACATATTATACATAGAAACATCCAGACAATACAAACATATATGTTCAGGCACACAAATGTTTGTACTGCCGGGGATTGAACCCGGAACCCTTGTTAGTAGCCGAACGTCTCAACCATTACACCAAATGGGTCGCCAAAATCTTGTAGATTCACCGTTTAACATATAACTTAACTAGCGACCCGCCCCGTCTTCGCGCAGGTGTAATGCTGATCATAGGCACGCTGCCGCCCTGGCCGACCGCTACCACCACAAACCTAAAAATAACAGTATTTCTCCACTATTTAATGGGTGTTATTATACATAAACCTTTATCTTCAATCACCCTATCTATAAAAAAAATAGACATCACAATCCTTTGCTTAGTTTAAAAGATTTAAGCATATATAGAGATAAAGAAAGCGACTTTGTTTCATACTATATAGTACACTATCTGTGATACTATGGAGTGATATGCTTAACTATCCCGTAGTTTAATAGGCACAGCGTTTGGCTGCGTAACCCGTAGGCCATGAGTTCAAATCCCGCGGAGAAACGTTTTTTAGTGTGATTATTCCCAGTTGATTAGAAGATCAGGCTGAATCATTGATTTTCCGAAAAGAAAGATGATACCGTGCGTTCGTTTGTCACGTGAAGCCGTCGGTGCCGGCTACAACCTAAGGATGGTAGTCGTCAACACGCACCAATCCGCATTGGGCGCGCGTGTTGGCCCAATCTCCCCATAGCTATGCTTTGCGGGCCTGTGCTCTGCAACACGGTATCCGGGTCATGCAGCTATGTCAAACGCTGATCTCAATATACCATGGAGGCATTTCAGCATGTCTACTGACATTCACACAGCGCCATCTAGGCCCAAATTAGGTGTGATGTTTGTATTATAAGTACTTAACAACTGATATAAGATAATTAATGTTATAAGTGTACGGTCAGGACGCTAACCTGATAGTAAGTGATACGCCTGACCATGACAGAGCGGCATTAAGGACCAACAACTGATAGACAGTTATTATCCTCCATCAATGCCACACTGCGCCGACACCCGAACGACAGATGTTAGGTCTCTTTCACCACAGTGCCCTCATCCCGAAACACAAAGTGCATAGCACTCCTATTCCACGGGATATCTGGCACTGCGGTGGTACGTACCTAGACGACTCAGTATCGTCTACCACCTAGTAACATACTAAACACATATTTTTTTGTAATACATACATATACATAGAAAACACCCAAACCAATACAAACATACATGTCCATGCAAACAAATATTAATGGCCGGGGATCTTACCTGGAATCCTTGGTATAAGGGTCCCCAAATGGGTCGTCAAACATAAATCAAGGAATTCCCGCTCACATTATCATAATAATCGTATCAACAAATGCGTTTATCAATAAACAAAATAGTGGAACGTAGTTCGCGAAGGCTTAAAGCTAAGCGCTGTTAAACTTAACCTTTGGAAAATGTTACCCGGTCACTAGTCAACTGTTTTAAGCGCATAAACATCCGTGGAGTCGGTATTAAATGAAGAAATTTTCACAGACATTCACAATATATTATAAACTTACCGTAAATGAACCGATACGATAGGCGACCTTAAAAAAAACCTATTCCCTTATGAAAGGCCGGCAACGCATTTCAGTGCCCTCTGGTAATGGCGGCGGTGTCATCAGATGAGCCGTTTACTCGTTTTCCTCTCTTTTGAACCTATTGCAGTCCACTGGTGGCCATAGGTCTCCCCCATTTTGCGCCAGATATCCCGGTCCTCCGCTTTTCTCATCCAGCCTCCACCAGCGACCGCCCGCAAGTCGTCGGTCCATCGTGCCGGAGGGCTGTTAGACTATGTTACTCGTTTGCTTACTACAACATAAAAACAAATTAAAGACCTAACCAAGTAAATACTGAAATAAAATAAAATTAATTTTCCGCAGGGTGAATCTCTACAAATAATTGCAACAGGCCTATTTATTCAACTTTTCGCAGTACATTGCTAGACATAGGTCTCCCTCGTGAGAAAAGCAGAAGACCGGAATATCAGGCGTAAAATGGCAGGTATTATCAGTCCCATGTTGGATACCAAACAAATAAAAGGCATATTAAAATGTTTTACAATAAAAAAAACAGTTTTACAAATAAATTAAAACACGCCTCTTGCAATAATAATATGGCAGAGCAGGATGAGGGTAACTCAAGCTGATACCTTCAGTATTACACCATCATCATCATCAGCTCATTAAACGTCCCCACCGAGGGGCACGAGGCTACCCTTACGTGGTTGTATAGGCCTTAGACGTCCACGCGGGCCCAGTGCGGATCGGCCGACTTCACGCACAACCTTTGAATCTCTTCACATGCGTCCGTAGCTTTCCTCACGATGTTTTCCTTCACCGTTAGAGCGTCGGATAACGTACATATAATTTCGAAAATTTGAAAACACATTGGTACGTGACGGGATTCGATCCTGCGCCCTCCAGGAAGGAAGGTAACAGTCCACACGATTTAGCCACCGATGCGTGATTACACCATATGGGTCGTCTATATTGATACATACTAGCAACCCACCCCGGCTTTGTACGGGTGCAACGGCGATCACGCCTATATTAATAAATAAATATCCACTGACATTCACACAGCGCCATCTAGCACCAAGTTAAGCGTGAAGCCTGTATTACGGGTGCTAAACAACGGATAAACATACTTACATTTTTTTTTGTAAATACATACATATTATACATAGAAAACACGTAGACCATTACAAACAGACATGTTCATGCACACAAATGTTTGTACTGCCCGGGGATCGAACCCGGAACCCTTGGTGTCGCAGTCGACGTCTCAACCGCAACACCAAATGGGTCGTCAATAAGAAATATGAACATCTCTATAGTTTCCACTGTTCAAATTCATAGCATTCAATAGAATGTGAACGTATACCCACTCTGTGACAAGGCGTGGCTTTCTTCCGACGTGAGCATCCTGCTTCCACACCATATAGACGGAAAAGGATGCAGGATATCCCGAATATAAAAAGTCAACGTCAAAATCCATTTACTAGGTTGTAGCCAGAGTCGCCTAGGTAGGTACCACCGCAGTGCCAGATATCGTCCCGCGAAACAGGAGTGTTTTGCACTTCTGTGTTTCGGGATGAGGGCACTATAGCTAGTGAAATTACTAGGTATAAGAGACCTAACATCTGTTGTCTCGGGAGACTGATGATTGATGGAGGATAATAACTGTCTATAACACTCGTGTTTCACGTAACGATATCTGGCACTGCGGTGGTACCTATCTAGACGACTCAGTATCGAGTCTACCACCTAGTAAAGCGTCGGGAGGACCGACGATTTGAGGGTGGAGGATGGATGCAGGCTGTTCCCATGCCTATGTCCAGCAGTGGGAGATGGTGGATTGAAGGTAGTGTGGTGGTGGAAGCCTGATGAACAGCACAGGGATATAAAAACATAACGGGCATCTATCAGTCTAGCGCCTTGATACGTACTAAGTATTTCATCCCTAATTTGGTTGTTCGTCGGTGGCTCAATGGTGAGGACTGTTGCCCTCCTACCGGGAGGGCTGTGGTTCAAATCCCGCCACGTACTAATGTGTTTTCGAATTTTCAAAATTATATGTACGTTACCTGACGCTCTTACGGTGAAGGAAAACATCGTGAGGTAACCTTCATGCACGCCTGCGAAGAGATTCAAAGGTTGTGGTGAAGTCGTCCAATTCGCACTGGGCTCGCGTGGACGAATAAGGCCTAATTACCCTATACGGGTAGGCTCGTGCCTCTCGCTGAGGACCTTAAATGAACTGATGATGAAACTTTAAGGTACTGTATAGAAACTACAGTTTTCTATAAAAAGCATCAAAATTAAGAACTATTCAGTAAAATCTAGAAAATCAAGGCTCTGTTACGTCTAAGGACTCCGTTAGAAAGGGCCGTCACGTTCGGGCATCGAACTTGCTGTCGTGACGAGCGGTCCCGATGCCATATTGCGCAATCTAAACATATATAACTCAAAGAAGACTGACTGACATAGTGATCTATTAACGCAAAACCCGAAACACTGATCGGTAAGAAATTTGGCTTGCAGGTAGATGTTATGACATACATATCCGCTAAGAGAGGATTTTGATTAATTTTATCCCCCAGAGAATAAAGTAGGGGATGAAAGTTTGTAAACTTTAAACTGATCGTGCTAAAACTTTGCATACAAAAAGCTAATAGGTTAGATAAGTAAAGATAAAATAGGGGACGAAATACACTTCTTAACACGAGCGCATCCGCTGTCAAAAGCTAGTACAAATATAAAATTCATTGGTCATTCAATGTTCGAAAATTAAGGTCTTCCCTTAACCTAACCTTTTTATATTTATTTTATCTGTTCCTGTACAATCGTGGGATTGTGGGCCAGCAATTAGACACAGTAGTATAGATATAACTCACTATAACTCACTATATTGATATAAATAAAGAATTTACAATGCAGGATAAAAATACATTATATAACACCAGCCTTATACTATTCGAGAATCGCAATACTAGTGCGATGCAAAATACTTGCAACGCCATCTTTATGAATACATACAAAAACTTATATGTCAACCCAAATGACATTAGAGCAGTCTTTTCCAAAGTGGGCGATAACCCCCTTGTGGGCGCTGCAGGTCTCAAGGGGGCGGTAAGAGACCCAGAAATAAAATGATTAATTCAATAATTAATTAATTCAATTTGAAGTTATAGTGGTTTTTAAATAGGTGAAAAAATGGGGGCGTTAAAAAAATATTTATTCTCAAAGTGGGCAGTATACAAAATAAGTTTGGGAACGACTGCATTAGAGTTTGAACAGACATCCGAATATACTATTAGACTGGACAAACCGCCAAGTTTATAGGTAGTCCCAGAGTCGCAATTTCTTTTCGGTTCTTACCTGTGAAAAGTTATTATATTTCTTGGTAAATTTACTGATTCATTGCGATGATGGCATGTTACAATTGCACAGGATGGCATTTTGGAAAAAAAACGGTAATTTCCTCTAATATTCGTGCGTCTTGACTCGTCTCACAGAGCGTAAACTGGCAGCCAGTGTATGCTCGTTGAGCTTACATTTGTCGCACTTTAAACGCGGCTTGCCCCATCTCCTGTATTGGGAAATCTGTGGTTTGAACAGTTCCTATAGTCTGTTTCCTTAGTAATTCAATTATCAAAGGGCTTACAATCATTTAATAAAAGAGTAACATAATAATATTACTTCGCCTTTTGTCACCATAATGCTGACTTACCATAGTAGTAATAGTGTTTTCGAATAGTACCAATGTATTTTCGAATTTTCGAAAAATATATGTACGTTATCCGACGCTTTACGTGAAGGAAAATCGTTAGGAACCTTCATGCATGCCTGCGAAGAGATTCGAAGGTTGTGTGTGAAGTCGTCCAATCCGCACTGGGCCCGCGTGGACGACTAAGGCCTAATCACCCTATACGGGTAGGCTCGTGCCCCTCGGTGGGGACGTTTAATGAGCTGATGATGATGATGATGAATAGTGTTTTAATAGATTATTTATCTTATCCTTTAAGTCAGTTTATAACGGTTTGAAACCTACTTAAGTATCGTTAAAAAAAACCCTAAATATGAGGATTTAACCCCATTTTGCACCAGATATACCGGTCTCCCGCTTTTCACATACATCCTCCACAACCTTCCGCAAGTGGTCGGTCCCTCGGTCCGGGTGTACTACGCTATGCTTGCCATGACGCGATCTCCCCTCCAGAACTCGTCTGCTCCAACGGACCTCGGTTTAATGATAGGTAAATTATTGATGCAAAAGTATCGCTTAGCAACACACGTCTGGCCTTCAATCTCGAAGCAGGTCACTAAGCGGATTCCAATGGAGCTAATATGAATAATGGCTACTGGAAATCCCTAAACACTTATAAGAGGTTCCTTAAGACGGATCTTGGAATTACAATCGTGATGTTCTCTTAAGAATGATATTTGTCACATCAATAATAATATTAAAACAGTTTATGTCCACAAAATTGTGGAAACAGCAGTTTTTGTCGATGTTAAATAAAACTAATAAAACGTATCATCATCAGCTCATTAAACGTCCCCACCGAGGGCCACGAGCCTACCCGTGAAGGTGTGTAGGCATAAGTCGTCCATACGGGCCCAGTGAGGATTGGCCGACTTCATGCACAACCCTCGAATCTCTTGGTAGACGAGCGCAGGTTTCCTCATATTTACCTTTAACGCAGGATCTGATAAACGTACATATAATTTCGAAAATTCGAAATGACATTCGTACGCGGCAGGATTTAAACCTGTACCCTCCAGATCGGAAGGCAAGAGTCCACACCAGTAAGCCAACGACACTCTTATTATAACACCTACTAGTAAATTTATCCCTAATACTAACATCACTCAAGCATGATTCTACTAAGGTTACGTACATACTTTTTGGTAACAAAGCGTTAGTGATTCCATTGACAACGCCAATCAGATTTGACGGTAGCTGAATGGAGACCTGTTCTCTCGACCTTCAGGGATGTACTGATGAGGTGACGTTTCCTTTGTGATATTTGTGACCTTAGTGCCACGCCAAATATACAGTTATTTTTCATAGAGGCTGCTACCCAAGTAAAGAAAAACATGTGTTGTTTTGTGACTTTTTTTATTACAAGGGTATGCAAACGAGTAGAAAACGAGTAGAAAATGGGTTGCAGATGGATGTCAACTGTTAGGAATCGGTCCGCGTGGAAATCATTAGGGGAGGCCTTCGTTCAGCAGTGGACGCATTAGGCTGAATTGATGATGATAATAAAATGATATCGTCAGCTATAGATACCAACCTTAGAAAATATGTGGAAAAGAAAATATGGGAAGAGGGGAATCCCGGGCTTTCGGTAATCAAAATCAATTAACAAGTCGTATTAATAATTTTCAATCTGAAAGTGAAAAACCATTTAATGACCTCACCACAAACGAAATATATGTATAAAACAACTTATTTTTTTAAAAAAATCTTAATTATATGGATGTTATCCGACGCTCATAGATTACACGAAAACCATCGTGAGGAAACCTGCGCACGCTTGCCGTCCGCACTGGGCCCGCGTGGACAACTAAGACCTATTCACCCTATACGGTTAGACACGTGCCCCTCGGTGAGGACGTTTAATGTGCTGATGATGGACTAATACACGCATGCTTGTTCACGCAAACAAACATTTATACTGTACAGAAGTCGAACCCGGGACCCTTGGTGATTAACCACCATGGGTTAATTTCACTAATGTTCGCTTTATGGTATATTACTCTTGCTCGAAAATAAAAGTCAATATACTTTCTTCCAGATTTATTGGAGGATATGATAATATCTTTTTGCTATTTTAAAATCTACCTTGACAACTCTATTTACTCCGTTACCATGGTGATAAAAGACATCGCTGTACAACACCTTAGAGTATTAATACCTAATATTAAGCTATTAACTTAATATCAAAACTTCATCGTACACTTGGTGTAAAACTATGCTGTGTAGAAACGCCTATACCTACTTTACTGCGAAACATTACTAACTAGTTGATTTCATTATACAGCATTAAAAAATCACGAGCGTGTCGAAGAGTATATAGTAAATAAAATAGTTTCGTATATGTATTTCCCGGTACCGGTATTAAATATTTCACAGCAAAGATCTAATTTGCGATATATTAACTTATCAAGGTTCGACATATCACGCCGTGTGCGCCAAAAATGCCAACGAACCTCATGGTCATGGATGAGTATATCACCTTAAAATATACGGTAAGTCTTAGGCTTTTATGGTAGGTAGACTCGATACTGAGTCGTCTAGGCAGGTACCACGTCAGTGCCAGATTTCGTCCAGGGAAATACCAGTGTTTTGCACTGTGTTTCGGGATGAGGGCAATGTAGCTAGTGAAGTTACCGGGTATAAGAGACCTAACATCTGTTGTCTCGGATGACGGGCGCAGTGCGGCGTTGCATGGTGAATAATAGTTGTCTATCATTTATCATTTTTCAATCAATGCCTCTCTGTCGTGGTCAGGCGTATAACTTACCATCAGGTGAGCATCCTGACCCTGCACACTTTGTAACATATTTAAACAGGTTTGTTATGGAATCTTATAAATACATCGCGGCTGTATGAGTCTTACCGAGTCTGTAACCCAACTATGTCTTTCACTCGATTTTCTATAGTTTTTCTCTTAATACACATAAAAAATACAGGAATCCAAAAAATCGGTACACATGTTTGTTTTCAACAAAAAGTACCGGTATTTTTTTAATCCTACCCCAACACCTACTTTAGGTGATAGATATTTGTGTACGAAATCGTGTCCCCTCACCCAAGCAAACCTGGGGGCAAAAGCTAGTTAGAAATAAACAGATACGCAACGCATTTATTCAAAGCTCACTAAACATTTTAGTTACGTCATCCGAATTCCCATCAAATTGGCACAGTCATCTGTTGTGCAGACAAGGACTGCGGTGAATATCAAACTCGGTGCACTGCGACCCGCGAACTTGAACTATAAAGTAACAATGAACACTGAAAGTGAATTAGGCGGGCATGCGCTAAAATGTTGAGCGGTCTTATATTTCGCTTTAAGTATCAAACTTGGGCATAGTCGCGTTCCGTTCCACTTATTGTATTCTTTTTTTTTCTCTTTTTTTATTATATAAATTAAGTTGTTTGCTGTGTGTTTGTTTTAATATTTTCTGTTTGTATTTTAATTTCTCCTTTTTTTTCTATTTTTTGTATGTGACTCACTCGCCACAGGTACAGCCAGAAATCAGTTCTGCAGTAGTTCCCTTACTACTGCAGTTTATGCTTAGGTTGTACCTGATTGGCCATTAGGTTTTTTTCCTAATAATAATTAGTTATATGTATGTTTTATTCACATTTAACTAATGGTTACTTTGTTTTATTTTTGTATGTTGTGGCCAATAAAAATATTTCATTCTTTTCAAATTAATAAAAATATAATTCTTTTTCATAAGTTAAGGTTTATTGTAAAACTCAAAATCAAACATTTTTTTTCTGATATGTGACGTCATTGCTCACTATCATCAATTGACCTCATATTTATTGGTTGCAATGTATTTATTATTTAGTATATAATCCTATATTGCAAATAAACAAAAGTGATCAATGAAACGTGCGCTTGTATAAAAATATGGTTTGGTATTTTATTGCGGGTTGTGGAAAACTTATAATTTATTATGTTGTTACAGGACACTTCTTATTAGGTTAGGTTCTACAAAAAAATAATGAAAAAATGAATTTATTCAATTTAAGTCCATAAGGAACACTTATGAATGACAAATGAAGCTACCACTGGTTTAACTGTCGTTATCTACTTGTAGACTCGATACTGAGTCGTTTAGGTAGGTACCACCGCTGTGCCGTTATCGTCCCGTAAAATAGGAGAGCGTTCCTGTGTTTCGGGATGAGGGCCCTGGAGCTTGTAAAATTACTGGGTATAAGAGGAGACCTAACATCTGTCGTTTCGGGTGACGAGCGCAGTTCAGTTTTGACGTAAGATAACTTACTACCTAAAAAAAAAAACCTTAGAACAAAAACAATAGTTTTTGTTCTAAGGTTTTTTTTTTTATTAACTGAAGTTTGTTATAATGATTCACTGAATAAATATTAACTTACTTACTTACTATTGTTACTGATTTCCTTCAACACTGCATCTGTCATGGTCAGGCGTATCACTTACCACCAGGTGAGCAAACTGACCGCCACGTGCACTTATGACATAAAAAAACTTCTGAAGCGGACGATTTAAAAAATAAATTTAAAACTAATTTCAACCCACCATTGGTTCGGATTATTAATTAAATAATACAATATCCGTTGTTAACCTTCCATAGTATAAGCTCCTTGCTTAAATTAGTACTAGATGGTGCTGTATGAATGTTTATAGATATTTTAATTATTTATTTTTATTTATTATTCTAGTAGTAGCTAGATGTAAGAGCTGGATGGCGTTATTTGAATGTTGGTAAAAAAAACTACCATTTATAACTTATTAAACCATTTAAAACTCGCACAATATTTCATCGTACGCGTACTAGTTCAAAAAAATCGCAGATGCTCCAAATTATACAAGTGCTGGCAAGGTCTGCCCTATCACGAGTCCGTCACCACTCTCGCCACGGGTGACGGCTTGAGATGAGCTATGGCCGCCATTTTGACGCGCCATTTTGAAATTCTTTTATTTTTTTAATCAACAAATTAGTAACTCTGCAGACTGGGCGGTAACGTAAAGAGTAATTTTGTTAATTTTTATTCTTAAATAAGTAAGTTACTTGGCAGTTCTTTTATGATATTAAGTGATTGGAACGGTCAGATTGTTCACCTATGTAAGTGATATGCCTGACCATGCCAGATGCAGGATACAATATGTTTCTCAATACGTACAATTTAGGGTTTTCTAAGGCATTCCTTGATTTTGCATGATACAAATTAGGCTGCATCGTCTCTTTACATCAGTTTTTTTTTCGAACTGACTACTGCTGTTGGCTGCAGATGACCTTTACAGCTTCACCGGGCAATACTTTACATCGGGTAAAATGGCAAACGCACTCAAATTTATAGTAAAAAAACTCGCCTGCTCCAAGGGTCATCGGTTCTTTGACAAAACAACCAACTACCTTGTAAAACTAAATTAACCCGTCACTAGTACGAGTAAAGACAAGTAGTCACGTTCTAACTTAATGGAATAGTTAATTTGTGACTGACAAGACGGTTTAATGGATTTGAACGCGTCTAAGTCTAAGGTTAGTTATGTGACCTACTTACAAAACCACTAATTAGTGTGTTCTTTATTTTTTAATGTAATTACATAGTACAAAGGTCTAGTTCATGAAGTAATCGTAAATTATTATATGCTTAATCATTTTTTATGTTACCAAGTAAACAGGACGGTCAAGATGCTCACCTGATGGTAAGTGATACGCCTAACCATGACAGAGCGGCTTTGATGTAGACCAACAATTGATAGACAGTTATTATTATTCGACAATGCTGCACTGCGCTCGACACCCGAAACAACAGATGTTAGGTCTCTTGTACCCGGTAATTTCACTAGCTACAGTACCCTCATCCTGAAACACAAAAGCGCATAGAACTCGTATTTCACGGGACGATATCCGACACTTTTTTTATGCTATAGCAGGCAAACGAGCAAACAGCTCATCTGATGGTAAATGACACCGCCGCCCATGTACATTTGCAATACCAGAGGGCACTGCGGTGGTACCTACCTAGACGACTCAGTACCGAGTGACAAGTATTTTTTCCTTTTTTTTTCGTCTCCATTTTTTCATTTCTATTTACCCTCTCCTTTTGCAGAGGTTGGCAAAGCACTAGATACAGACTCCATGAGTGGTATCACTTACCATCAGAATCGGTACAAGTGTGCCGCCTATGACGTTTCACTGTAGGACATAGGCTTTCCCGCAAAGAATGGATTTGAGAGGAGGATGCATTCGAGAGGACTATGCTTTGGTATTCCAAATGTTTTTTTTATTGTATTTGTGCATTTTTTGATGTTAATAAGTGCTTTTTGTAAGCCTTATTTGAATAAATGGATTTTAACTTTATCATCAGCCTTTTACGCCTCATTTTATTATACAGGCCTAAAGTCACATATGGATTTGGTGAGATTAGGCCATAACCCGGCCTGGAAAGAGCGTAGGTGGCCCATTGGTGTGGACTGTTGCCTTCCGATGTAGAGTGTGCAGGTTCAAATCCCGCACGTACCAATGTCCTATCCTATCCTATTCAACCTATCGCAGTCCACTGCTGGACATAGGTCTCCCCCATTTCGCGCCAGATATCCCGGTCCTCCGCTTTCCTCATCCAGCCTCCACCAGCGACCAATATATTTTCGAAATAATATTATGTACGTTTATCCGACGCCCTTACGGTGAAGAAAAACATCGTGAGGAAACCTGCACACGCCTACAAAGTGATACCTTTGTATCATTTCACAGGCGTGCGTGAGGTCGGCCAATCAGCTCTGGATCCGCGTGGACGACTAAGGCCTATACACTCTATACGGGTAGGCTCGTGCACCTCGGTGGGGACGTATAATGAGCTGATGATGATTAAGTTGTCACCCACCACACATACCGAGGCCGAACTCACTACAAGGGCCCAATGCTGATAATCGGGTGTTAACAACTACGTGGTGGCCCAATCTAAGCTGTGCTAGAAGGCCTATGCCCTACAGTGGGCCATTATAGGCTGATGATGATATGTCATTAAGTTCATATGTTAGTAATTTAATCAAGCGAACATCGAACCTTGAACCCCTCGCTTGGTGCTATGTAATTTACTTGAGGTCACACCACAATTACCGGTTGTTTTTTATTCTAATAGGTCATGAGCGAATATGTGTTTATTTTTTGTTTATTTTGCACATAGTGTGGGAATGTAAGTTTTCGTGGAATAAATCAAAAGCGTGCTTAACTAGAATTCTAGAATCTTTTTTGATAACGACTATGTCAAATCAATTGCCAGATATCGTCCCGTGAAATACTAGTGTTATGCACTTTTGTGTTTCGGGATGAGGGCACTGTAGCTAGCACAGATTTCCCAATACAGAGATGGGGCAAGCCGCGTTTTTAAGTGCGACAAATGTAAGCTCAACGAGCATACACTGGCTGCCAGTTTACGCTCTGTGAGACGAGTCAAGACGCACGAATATTAGAAGAAATTACCGTTTTTTCCCAAAATGCCATCCTGTGCAATTGTAACATGAATCAATATCATCGCAATGAATCAATAAATTTACCAAGAAATATAATAACTTTTCACAGGTAAGAACCGAAAAGAAATTGCGACACTAGGACTGCCTATAAACTTGGCGGCATGTCCAGTCTCATTGTATATTCGGATGTCTGTGGTAGCTAGTGAAATTACCGGGTATAGGCCTAACATCAATCTGGTGACGGGCGCAGGGCATTGATGGAAAATAATATCTGTCTATCAGTTGTTGGTCGTCATCGATGGCGCTCTGTCATGGTCAGGAGTATCGCTTACCATTAGGTAAGCGTCCTGACCGTCCTGTACTTCAACTATGTTTTTATAACATAAAAAGCGTTTTTTTATAACAAAACAAAAACATAGTTGAAATATATATTAAAAAAAAATAATAAAATTATGAACTCTTCAAATATAACACGATAATAAAATAACAATGACAATGTTGTGTGTGTTATCTTCTCCCTGACTTCACGCCATTTAGCCCCAATATACCCGAAGAGCTTTTACTATGGGTTCTAAACATTACATCGAATAATCTTACTTAGATACTTTTCGAAATCTACACACACATATTAAACAAAGAAACACCTACACTAATACATACCGACATTTTCACGCATCGAAATGGTTTACTGCACGGGGATCGAACCCAGACTGTAGACTCAACAGGCTAAAACGCCGAAGCGCGTTTTTCCAAGTATCAAAATTAATTATTGTGCTTTACTTTGGTATTTTTAAATGTATTTTTATTGCATTTTTGTATTCTTTTTCGACGTTCATAAGTGCTTTTTATAAGCCTAATCTGATTTTTTTTTAATTTATAGGGAGCAAACGAGCAAGAGAGACGCCTGATGGAAAGTGTTCACCTCCGCCCATGAACAACGGTGGCACTAGAAGCGCTACCGGTGCGTTGCTTACCTTTAAGGAAGGAATACGCTCTTTTCTTGAAGGTTCCTATGTCATATTTGTCAGGAAATACCGCTGCTGGTAGGTCATTCCACATTAGCGAAGTACAAGTAGTAGTAAATGAATTTTGACTCTGACTTTGAGGCGACATCTCAACCATTACACAACATTAGTCGTCAACAGTTCGCCGAGACATTTGTACATTATTTATTTGACATCAAATGACATTAACCAGCGCATGAAGCGATTAATAAATAATCATTTAAATTAATAATCATTCAATAAAACATGATCACTTGATCATGGACATAGATGATGAATGATGTTGATATGCTAAATTATTGTTCTTTCATCCATTATTATTTCATTAGTCGTTTATTATATA
Organism: Leucinodes orbonalis; assembly: GCA_019425675.1. NCBI lineage: Eukaryota > Metazoa > Arthropoda > Insecta > Lepidoptera > Crambidae > Leucinodes > Leucinodes orbonalis. The sequence continues at coordinate 117,441 of PQWD01004345.1, forward strand.
TTTTTATATTCTATTAATGATTTGTATGTAATAAATAAAATTAAACGACTTTTAATATGTTATTAGTACTACTTATGTAAATTTGAGATTTATTGCTAACTAGCTTTTGCCCGCGGCTTCGCTCGCGTTAAATTGGCGGTAACATGGCTTTTAATTCCTGGAAAAACAGTATATTAATTTTGCACTGCTGCAGTTGATATTATACGTCTTTCTATCTTGTTTAAGCTTCCAACATATCATATAAAATCCCCCCCTCCCTCATAAAGAGGCTTTCTAACAAAAAATTAGGATATATTTTTTTGTTACAAACAAATAGTTTGCATATACATTTTTTCAGCCTTCTTATTAATTACGGAATCCTCCATACAAACTTCCAGCCCCCATTTAGGGAAGTGGGGGGTTAGAATTAGACAAGAAGTAAGCCTTTGTCCTTCTCCAGGTTATCCGCAGTCCTGACAGTAGAATCCGCACTAAGCCCGCGTGGACGACTAAGACCTAATCGCCCTATACGGGTAGGCTCGTGCCCTTCGGTGGGAACGTTTAATAAGCTGATGATGATATTTTACTAGATGGTAGACTCGGTACTGAGTCGTCTAAGTAGGCACCACCGCAGTGCCAGAAATCGTCCCTTGAAACGGGAGTATTATGCATTCTTTTGGGTTCTGGGATGAGGGCACTGTAGCCAGTGAAATTACCGATTATAAGATACCTAATATCTGTCGTCTCGGGTGTAGAGCGCAGTGCAGCATTGATGGAAGATAATAACTAACGGTTATTCCTCTCCTTCAATGCTGTTCTGTCATGGTCAGGCGTACCACTTACCATCAGGTGAGCGTCACAATCGTCCATTACATTTTGTTCCTATTCAACCTATCGCAGTCCACAGCTGGACATAGGTCTCCCCCATTTTGCGACAGATATCCCGGTCCTCCGCTTTTTGTAACATGAAAAAGAGTAAATATTATTCATAGTAACTGTAGTACAGTAAAGTTAGTACTAAGTAGTACCCTTAACCGTTTCATAAATGCGCAATAATTTATTAAATGAGATAATAACATTAGCTTCTTGTGTCCAAAGATAAACCGATGAAGTGCATTAGATACCCATTATCATGGATTTATGATGCACTTGTTGTTATCTGGTATGTAATGATCTTTGACCGTCTGTTGGTGTTTTCATTCTTAATAACGATTTGAAAGATTCATAGTACGGAATCCTCCATACAAACTTCCAGCCACCATTTTAGGGAAGTGGGGGGTTAGAAGTAGACAAGAAGTAAGCCTTTGTCCTTCTCCAGGTTATCCGCAGTCCTCACAGTAGAAGAAAACAGCGTGAGGGAACCTGCGCACGCCTGCGAAGAGATTCAAAGGTTGTGCGTGAAATCGGCCAATCCGCACTAAGCCCGCGTGGACGACTAAGACCTAATCGCCCTATACGGGTAGGCTCGTGCCCTTCAGTGGGAACGTTTAATAAGCTGATGATGATATTTTACTAGATGGTAGACTCGGTACTGAGTCGTCTAGGTAGGCACCACCGCAGTGCCAGAAATCGTCCCTTGAAACGGGAGTATTATGCATTCTTTTGTGTTCTGGGATGAGGGCACTGTAGCTAGTGAAATTACCGATTATAAGACCTAATATCTGTCGTCTCGGGTGTAGAGCGCAGTGCAGCATTGATGGAAGATAATAACTAACGGTTATTCCTCTCCTTCAATGCTGTTCTGTCATGGTCAGGCGTACCACTTACCATCAGGTGAGCGTCACAATCGTCCATTACATTTTGTTCCTATTCAACCTATCGCAGTCTACAGCTGGATATAGGTCTCCCCCATTTTGCGACAGATATCCCGCTCCTCCGCTTTTTGTAACATGAAAAAGAGTAAATATTATTAATAGTAACTGTATTACAGTAAAGTTATTACTAAGTAGTACCCTTAACCGTTTCATAAATGCGCAATAATTTATTAAATGAGATAATAACATTAGCTTCTTGTGTCCAACGATAAACCGATGAAGTGCATTAGATACCCATTATCATGGATTTATGATGCACTTGTTGTTATCTGGTATGTAATGATCTTTGACCGTCTGTGGGTGTTTTCATTCTAAATAACGATAAGAGTGCTTTGTTTAAGGAAGTCTGTGATTAGGGAGTCTCTACTAAGCTTTGTGATTTGTTAACCTAAGTATCGATTCTTCCACCTAATTACTAATAATTGATGATTAAAAGTATCTTTGAAATATTTATTTTAATAAAAATATTTAAGCTTAAATTTGAGTTTAAAAAGAAGTTAGTTTTCCCAAGCACGGAGGGGCTTGAAATTGAGGCAGAGAGTTAATGATGAAATTATACAGCATAAAGTAATGTTGAACTCCCTTGTAGGTTTTAGTATATAGTGCTAATTTTATATATAATACCTATAGATAAGATAAGAGCGTCGGTGGCTCAATGGTGTGGACAGTTGCCTTTCTACCTGAGGGCGCAGGTTCAAATCCCGCCACGTACCAATCTGATTTCGAAATTCTGTATACGTTTATCCGACACTCTTACGGTGAAGGAGATCATCGTGGGGAAACCTGCGCACGCCTACGAAGAGATTCAGTTTGTGCGTGAAGGCGGCCAATCCGCACTGGGCCCGCGTGGACAACTAAGGCCTATACACCCAGGAAGACTTGTGCCCCTCGGTGGGGATTTTTAATTAGCTGATGATTAATATACCTATTATTAACCTATAACTAGGAAAACTAGAGTGGCAGACATACTCTACAGGATAAGTGGGCAGGACACATAGTGCGTAGAGCTGATGGCCGATGGGGCGGAAAGGTTCTCGAGTGGCGTCCGCATAACGGGAAACGAATTGTAGGCCGATCCCCAACCAGATGGACAGATGACCTGGTTAAGGTGGCGGGTAGCAGATGGATCAACTGCTAGTGACCGACCCGCGTGGAACTCATTAGGGGAGGCCTACAGCAGTGGACGTATTAGGCTGTAATGATGAACAGTTATTAATTCCTTTTTTTTTCATCATCATCATCATCAGCTCATTAAACGTCCCCACCGAGGGGCACGAGCCTACCCGTATAGGGTGATTAGGCCATAGTCGTCCACGCGGGCCCAGTGCGGATTGGACGACTTCACAAACAACCTTTGAATCTCTTCGCAGGCGTGCATGAAGGTTTCCTCACGATGTTTTCCTTCACCGTAAGAGCATCGGATAACGTACATATATTTTCGAAAATTCGAAAACACATTGGTACGTGTCGGGATTTGAACCTCAGCCCTCCCGGTAGGAAGGCGACAGTCCATACCATTGAGCCACCGACGCTCTTTTTTTTTATTTGAATAATATTTGTTGATATAACCAACTATTGTGATGGTTGCTCAGCTAAGCCCAAACGTTATTCTAAAAGTTTCCAAATATTCAAACCGAATCGAATGCCTCGATACGAGTGAGTCGATATGAAATATCGACTTAAACATCTGAACATTCATTTTGGCCTATCTGCGTAACCACCGTGGAATTTTGTATGAACTATAGTAATTTTGCGGTCATAAATCGACGCTTTACATCGAACCTGCCCTCGACTAAGCGTGAATGTCGATAAGTCTACGCATCTCCCTCCGTTTACCGATAAATATGAAGTAATGTAGGATAAATGGACAATTTGGTATTGCATTTTGCGTTCACAACATATAATGGCGTACTAATGATATCATTATATATTAAACACAAACTCGAACAAAATATTTCTATTCAAATAAATCTTTTAAAGATACTATTGAATCATCAATCTATCTATCTATTCAACCAATCGCAGTCCACTGCTGGACATAGGTCTCCCCCATTTTGCGCTAAATATCCCGGTCCTCCGGTTTTCTCATCCAGCCTCCACCAGCGACCTTTCGCAAGTCGTTAGTCCATCGAGCCGGAGGGCGTCCTACGCTACGCTTGCCGAGACGCGGTCTCCACTCCAGAACTCGTCTGCTCCAACGGTCATCGGTTCTGCGACATACGTGACCAGCACACTGCCACTTCAACTTGCTGATCCGGCGGGCTATGTTGGTAATGAAAATAAATTGCTTAATTTTTCAAAATAAAAAGTATGTCAAAAATAATGAAGCATGACGTCTAAACCATTACACCAAATGGGTCGTCATAATGGTACATCGTAAAGGGTTAGGGGACATCTCGGCCCAATCCGAAACTCGGACCAGGGACGTAATCCACCTACAATCAGAATTTGATAGTGGTCAACTAGGTCATGTTGATTCTGGTGTTGGGACGAATCGACTTCTGAATATTCTTAAGCGATTCTTTGGTTCCAACGTGATATTAGCTTTAACGCAGGTAAATTGAACACAAGGTTATGTTTCAATTTGTACCAGCGCATAATGTAACAACAATTCTTACCGCAGTATTAATTAGAAATTGTCAAGTCAAACAGCCATAGCTTTTGATTTTGTAAATGTACATGTAAATATTTAGGTTAAGATTATGGTATGGCGACACCTGGGTCTCGTCAGAATATCAGCGCTCCCGTGATAATACTTATTTGTCACGGCCCTATGCTGAGACCGGGCCCATTTGACCACATCTGTGTTTTTTTAACGTTCAATACCTTTTTTCCCACCTTTGTGTTATATTCAATTGTAATATAGATGTAAATGTGTAACTGTGTGGTCAATAAATGTTTTTCTTTCTTTCAAACATCCAATAATGATAGCGAGACCTCGGTACAATAACTACTCGTCGAATCACGACCGCCATCAAATCTCCGTTCTCGGTTACATATCACGATTCGATGCTCGCACCTCTTTTCACAAGTCGTCGTTGCTTCGGAGCGCAACAAAGTAGTGATTGCAACAGTTTGGGAACAGAAGGGACATTTGATAATATACATAAAAATAAAATTTACTTGTTTGTTTGTAATTTTATAATAACCGTTTTTTACCACATTCGTTATACGGTGCGTATGCGCCTTTTTTAAGTACCCATTTGACGTAATGGTTTCCAATGCCTTTAGCTTTTTCAAATATTTTTTTTATATTTAGTTGTCTGACTGTCCGTCCGTCTGTGTGTCTGTTTGTTTTGTATAATCTCTGCAAAAGCTGGGCCGATTTTGACGGGATATCAATTACAATCATCTATTTTCTTATAATAAGAGTAAGTATAGTAATATCTGGCGCAAAACGGGGGAGACCTATGCCCAGCAGTGGACTGCGATAGGTTGAAGAGAGAAGAGTAAGTGCCTCCTTGGTCTAGTGAGCACAGCGTTCGGCTACGCGATTCGGAGGTTGTGGGTTCGAATACCGAGGCCAAATGTAAATTCTATGATACGCTTGACCATAACAGAGCAGCAATGAAGTGCACCAACAACTGATAAACGGTTATTACTCTCCATCAATGCCGCACTGCGCCCGTCACCTAAGACAACAGATTTTACCTCTCTTATACCCGGTAATTTCACTAGCTACAGTGTCCTCATCCCGAAACACTAAAGTGCATACTACTTTAATTTCACGGGACGATATCTTTTTCACTTTTTCAGTCTTGGATAGGTGTTAGTGAACTAGAATATAGGTCAGTGCAAATTATGTACCCGTTCGCAATATAAAACACAAATATTATGACCAATCTGTACCGGATTAGTGTTTGCCAACTCTAAGTTCAACTAAGCTTCAAACAGGTTTGAACTTTAAACGTAATAGCGAAGGTTGTTAATCAAAACGCATGTCGAATGGAATGCTCGTCCCATGAGTAGCGAGCCACATCGGAACGTCTGTATGCATTTTGCAATGGATGAATGAGTTTATATCGCTAATGATCTATTTTGTGTATACCGAAGAAGATATTTGAAGTAATGGGCAAATTGGTTATGTATTGGAATATTTCGCAACGCAGATTGCTACTGGTACCCACTTCAAACTCTAAGTAATTTGTTTTTATGGGGTACTAAGGTTTATTGAAATGAAGTAATACATCGTATATAGAGCGACGGCGGCTCAATGTTGTGGACTGTTGCCCTCCGAAAATGTACAAATCCCGCCACGTACCAATGTGTTTTCGAAAATATGACCGTAATCCGACGCTCTTACGGTGAAGGAAAACATCGCGAGAAAACCTGCGCACGCCTGCGAAGTGATTTTAAGGTTGTGCGTGATGTCGTCCAAGCCAACCCGTACTAGGCCGCGTGGACGACTAAGGCCTTAACACCCTATACGGATCAGCTTGTGCCCCTCGGTGGGGACGTTTATTGAGCTGATGGTGAATACTGCCTATCGGTATGAAGATTAGTTTTAGCTTTTTCGAAGGAGATCGTAGTTTCGGAGCCCTATCGCAGTATCCACTGCCTTTCACAGGCCTTCATCCCGGGCTTTAATGACAAACAGCGTCCTGGCATTCTTCTAGCGTGCTAGGACAAATGCTAAGGTCCTATTTGGCATTTATTTGTATTCATTCTTTTTTTTTCTATTGTATTTTGTATGTTTATTGCCCAATAAAGTATTTCTTTGTTTCTTTCACACAGACGCCATCTTGCATTAGCCTGTAATATGGATACTAAACAACGGATAAACATACTTATATACTTTTTTTGTAAATACATACATATTATACATAGAAAACACCCAGACCAATACAAACAGACAAGTTCATGCACACAAATGTTTGTATTAAAAGTAAAATTTTCTATGCTTTAAGAATTTTGCAACTGTAGAAGATACTTCAGGCGCTGTTTCTAACAAGCTTGCAAATGTTTGTTTTGCAAGTTAATTTGCAGTAAAGTCTTGAAAGGTTGGATGTAAAAGGGGCTATTAACTTTTGGGGACCAATACAAATTATTTATTGCATTGTTATGGGTTTACTATTGGTGGTTCTTATTAACCAATCAAAATGTTTCATTATGGACGTAGAATATGCTCTGTGTATAATAATGTCAACTAATACCATTATGAAAATGAAAAGTGTTTATTCAGTTTAGGTCCTTACAGAACACTTATGGATGTCAAATGAAGCTACCAATGGTTCGGTCGGTAGTTTTCCACTGAGAAGAATCCAGAAAGATGCTCAGTAGTTACTCTTTACAAAAAAATAGTGTTTTGTACAGAATCATATCATTTGTTGACAAAATAATTATAATAAGCAAATTATATTCACAATTTTTATCATATACTGCCTATTAAATAATACTATAAAATAATTAAATGAAAATAAAAATCGTATCGTCTGTATATTCTGAGACCAAACCGCGCGCATTAAGAAAACCTCGTGGTCGTTTTTGCGTGATCGACTTGATTGGTCATATATTTTTTTATCTGATGTTTAACAATGTTTTTGACTTTACCTTAGTGTTTTACAACATTTTATTGTGGTATGATTTAATTAATAATTAATATGATTTATTATAATTCATCATCAGCTTATTAAACGTCCCTACCGACCTAGCCTACTCGTATAGGGTGATTAGGCCTTAGTCGTCCACGCGGGCCCAGTGCGGATTGGACGACTTCACACAAAACCTTTGAATCTTCTTCAGGCGTGCATGAAGGTTTCCTCCGATGTTTTCCTTCACCGTAAGAGCGTCGGATAACGTACATATATTTTTCGAAAATTCGAAAATACATTGGTACGTGTCGGGATTTGAACCTCAGCCCTCCCGGGGAATTATGATTGGGATGAATATACAAATAATTTTCGAACCGATTATCTCCCGTTATAGTGATACTTTTTAAGACAGATTGACTAAATTTTTTTAATTGTTAAAACTTTTGTAATTTATTAAAAGGCATAAATTGTCGTGGCAGCCTCTAAGTATAACAGCGATTTGTTATGTTACTAATAAGTTTTAATTGTGAATGATATCATCGCTTGTTACGTTGGTTGTCCTTAAATAAATAAATAAATAGAAACGTTTTGCTCATCAACCGGCTTAAAAAACAAAGGCTTATTTGTACAGTTAGGTGAACCGTATCGATCGAGATGTGTGACCTTCCCAGAACAGAAACAAACGTGACCCATTGTTTGGAATTTCGAAAATACCTTTCTAGACCTTGGTGTTTGCCAAACTGGAAATGTTGATGGTACTTGAAAAATTAGTTTGTTTCAAATCGTAAATTAAGTAGTTTAATCAATTTAGAGCAGACGAGTTCTGGAGTGAAGACAGATCGTTGCCAAACGTTGAAACGCCATCTGAAACATTCACTAAACAAAATAAATAATAAAATTTGCAAATAATAATAATTGCCACTCTTAGATTCCCAGATTATAAACTTCACCCTAAATTTATTGTTCAATTTTGGACTTTATCAATTTGCCTGTAAGTGCATAATTTGCGGTACGGTCAGGCATTACTTGACCTACTTTATATTCATGTTGCAGAGAAACTATGAATTAGGGTAATTATAAAATACCCGCAGGGGAACTAAAGTGACCGACATACCGACCGACCGTTCTCGAGTAGCGTCCACGTAACGAGAAAGCAAGCGTAGGCCAACCCCCAACCAGACAGATAGATAGATAACTATGTATTGCACACAACAGATAAAACACTTTGCAAGATACAGGATAAAGGTACAATTGGCGGCCTTATTACTAAATAGCAATCTCTTCCAGACAACCAACTTATAATGGAAGAGACAACCAGATGGACGGATGACCTGGTTAAGGCAGCAGGTAGCAGATGGATGACTTATCCATAGCAATCGGTCTGTGTGGAAGCCATTAGGGGGGCCTGAAATGATGATGATGAAAATTAAATATCTTAATAGGAACAGAACGCTATGTTCATATTGGAACATTATTGATATCTTACCAGATATAGGTGACATGAAGGTACTCATACAAGTCATATAAATTTTCCTCAGGTAAAACTCTCGCCATGAATATTTGCTCATTGTGAAATCATTGCTACCTAATTTTCCAGTTTCAGTAATTTCAGAAAATGCCTAATACGTATATTTACCGCAACATAATCAGGTTACATAAGCTTGTTACATTAAACCATCTTTAAATCAGCCAAAAAGAGGCCAGACCTCTCTCACGGGAGTCACTGGACGACACCGTGGGAATTGAAGCCTTAAAGCGTTAGTTAAAAGAGCTTTTGTATAAAACAGATAGGATCTAAGAGATCTTGTTATACTGGTTCAGTCTGAGCTTTGGTTAGTTAGAAATTAAATACGGATGGAGATTTATTAGATTTTATGCCTGAAAATATATACTAGTCGTTAAGTTTACAACGGTTATTTGAAACAGTATAATAATTAAAGGCACTCAAAAGTGGGCCCATCTTCATAAATATTTTAAAGATGGCGTCAAAAGTTGTTGTAAATGTTATAGTGTAATAAATTAATAATTAACATCTACAGACAATTAAATACCACCGTCTGGCCCCAATTTAAGCAAGTAGATTGTACCTTTCTCTCTTCAAACTATCGCAGTCCACTGCTGGATGTAGGTCCTTCCCATTCTAAGCTAGATATCCCGGTTCTCCACTTTTCACATCCAGCCTCCAGCGACCTTTCGTAAGTCGTTGGTTCATCCATCCAAGCGTCCCACGCTACGCTTGCCAAGACGCGGTCTCACTCCAGAACTCATCTGCACGGACATAGGTTCTGCGACATATGTGATCAGCCCACTGTCACTCAAACTTGTACTATACATATACACCCTCTCAAATAGAGCATATTCTTATTAAAAGGTCTGCAACCCATTTGTATGCATCTTTTTATTTCAAAATGACGACCCATTTGGTGTAGCGGTTGAGAAGTCGACTGCAACACCAAGGGTTCAATACCCGGGCAGTACAAACATATGTGTGCATGAACTTCTCTGTTTGTAATGGTCTGGGTGTTTTCTATGTATAAATATATTTACAAAAAAAAATTAAATATATGTTTATCCGATATTTAGTACCCATAATACAGATTTTACGCTTAACATGGGGCTAGATGGCGCTGTGTGAATGTCATCATCAGCATCATTATCAGCTCATGAAACGTCCCCACCGAGGGGCACGAGCCTACCCGTATACGGTAATTAGGCCTTAGTCGTCCACGCGGGCCCAGTGCGGATTGGACGACTTCAAGCACAACCTTTGAATCTCTTCGCAGATGTGCGCAGGTTTCCTGACGATGTTTTCCTTCACCGTAAGAACGTCGGATAACGTATATATATTTTCCAAAATTCGAAAACACATGGGCACGTGGTGGGTATTATGACATAAAGGACTTTTTAAATGATAAATGTATAGATTAATAATATTGTTCCATTTTGACATTTAATTAAGCTTGAATATATATTTTTAATCCGTTAAATATTTGCATGCTAACTATTTATAGCGAAACATGTGCACTCCAATATTTTATGTACAACTTTTATACCATGTTTTTTTTAACAAATAAAGAAATATTCTATTCTATTCAGAATCAGAAAGAAGGGCAAAAGTCCACACCATTGAGCCACCGACGCTCCGATGTCAGTGGATATTTATTTATTTCATACACTTTACTGGGTGGTCCTATCATGCTTTTGACATTAGAAACAAAATCTTTAGACAGCCCTATGTTACATAAGTGTTATAAGATACATCTAACGAGTAATGACGTATTAATCATCATGCTTATCAATCAACATCGCAATATGGTGTCAAGACGGAGAGTGCTCTATGATTTGTTCTTTGGTTTTGTGCTAGATTTTTACTGACAGTTTATACAGCTTTTTTTCCGACTGACTACTGCTTTTGGCCGTAGATGACCTTTATAGCTTCGCCGGACAATTACCACTAAGAGCGTCGGTGGTTTATTGCTGTGGACTGCCTTCCGATCTGGAGGGCGCAGGTTCAATTCCCGCCACGTACTCATGTGTTTTTGAATTTTTAAAATCATATATATCCGGCGCTCTTACGGTAAAGGTTAACATGGTGAGGAACAAAATCAAATGCCACAGCACGAACATATTCGATACTCGATTACGACACAAAATCAATAAGAATCGATTCTAAAATAATCGATTAACAATTTAATCGATAAACTCGGCATCAACTGTGCAAACTCGCATGTTATATTAAATTTTATCGAGTCGAAGCGTTATAAAACAAATATATTCGCCTATAGAAATGATCCCACGACGCAATCCCGGTTTGGAGAACGCGCTGAGATATACAGCTCACGAGGGTACAGTCAAACGGGAAACGTTTTAAAACTTTAATTTTTATTATTTTAAATAAGTCAATTAAAAAAAATGAAACAATTTTTTTTAAGTTTTGGTAGGTAAAGCTGCCCACATAGCTTGTGAATCAGCATGTTAAAATGGCGACGGTGTAGTCACGTATATTGCAAAACCAATGGCCGTTGAAGCGGACAAGTTTTGGAGTGTAGACTGCGTGTTGGTAATCGTAGCGTATGTAGCCCTCCAGCCCGATGGACCGACGACTTGCGAAAAGTCGCTAGTAAAGGCTTGACGAGAAAAGCGGAGGACCAGGATATCTGGCGCAGAATAGGGAGCCTTATGCCCAACAGTGGACTGCGATAAGTACAAGGTACATAAAATACGATAAATAATTGATGCATAAAAAAGTTTGCAAGCTGCTGTTTAATCTGAAGGGTTATATTGTTTCTCTATCTCAGTTCCTTCAAGTTATCGAAATCTGACAAACAGTGGCAGTCCACAGACGGACATAGGTCTCCCGCAAAACCGATCCTCTGCTTTAATGACCCGGCCTCCACTTTCCTCATGCAACCTCAACCAGCGACCTTTCGCAAGTGGCTGCCTGTTGTGTTTAATTCTTCAAATAATAAACTTATGCAAGTTATTCTGCGGGATGCACCAAGCATACACCAACGTACCAAGGCTGGAATTGGCTCCGAAAGATCATGATTAAGACCTATTAAAACACCTTGTTTTTAAGCATAGGCTTACGTCAAAGATACTAACTAAATAAGTAGTTACAAGCAGGCATATTTTTTTTCTATTTCTCATCAACATTTTGCGCGTGAGTGTACCTTATTGAATTGCGTGCTCTAGGCCCGAGGTCGCGCACTATAATGATGCGCAAGCGCATTGGATCGTTATATTAATATTATTTTGATTGAGAGGCAGTTTGTTGAGATGTAAGGAATCTAAGTTTTCATATTTTTGGATCCTTATCAATAAAGAACGGATATCGGTATTTTCTCATTCAGCCTATCCCTTTATATATGAACTGATAATTCAAAGGAATGGTAATCAGGTCATCACCATCAGCCTATAACATCCCACAGCGAGGTACAGGCCTACCCTGACAATGTATATTATATCAGGGTCTACGCGTCACTACGCTAGCCCAAAAAATCAATATTTTTTTTGTTTTTAAATAAAATTTTGAAACCAACATCCCAAATCAATACTGATTTCAAAATGGGTTCTACTCATATGCTTAATAACTTCTAAGTTAGAGAAAATAATGAATAAACTAAAAAAATATTGTCTACAAGTCTGACTGATTCATTCACATAAGAAATGCATAAAAAAAATTGAATATAATTCTTGACTTCGCTTAGATGCCCGCCAATTTTGACAGCTACATTTTCCAAGATGGCCGCGGCGGCTGCCATTATTATTTTTTATAATTTCGTTTTGAAACGACCAATGAACCGCATAGCCGCTAGACGCAACTACTGCAATATTAATAAGTACCATCCTGTAAGTCGGTGTCACATAGGATGTATGTCTTAGCATCTGTATGAATATTTATGATATTTGCAGATTCCTAAGGGCAATTTATAGTATACCGTTACGGTAACTCGCAATCATTGGTGATTTGTTGAAATACGCTTTATAATTAGTTGGATCGTTTCATATTCTTTATGGTGTGGCATAACAAGCTCATAAATATCCATTGATATTCATACAGCGCCATTTTGCCCCAATTTAGGAGGCTAGGGCTAGGTACTACGGGTAGGTACTAAACAACGGATACACATAAATCCTTTTAAAAAACAATAAAGATGACGACTTGCTTCCAGGGGCCTTGGTAGAAATGATGAAACGCCATTTCGCGCGACCCTGACATCATCATCAGCATCGGCTCATTAAACGTCCCCGACGAGGGGCACGAGCCTACCCGTATAGGATTATTAGGCTTTAGTCGTCCACGCGGGCCCAGTTCGGGTTGGACGACTTAACGCACAACCTTTGAATCTCTTCGCAGGCGTGCGCAGGTTTCCTCACGATTTTCACCGTAAGAGCATCGGATAACGTACATATAATTTCGAAAATTCGAAAACACATTGGTACGTGGCGGGATTTGAACCTCAGCCCTTCCGGTAGGAGGGCAACAGTTCACACCATTGCGCCACCGAAGGTCAAACGAACCGAAATCCTGACATACTTACCTTAAATACATATACATTTTATTATACATAGAAACACCCAAACCTATTCAAAGATTTCCTATGCTTCCAAATCTGTAGAGGACAATGGGCGAATAAGTGGGAATTATTTAATATGTTGGCGATTTTCTGGGATGTCTGGACGCACAGGGTACTGCTTATCTGCAATATACGAAGTGCACGAATATGACGGTGATCCGATAACCGATTGTTTCTTACCTTATGCAAATGATCTTCAACCAAACTACGCCATTGAACCCACATGACTATTCTTAAATATACGAGTACGTTATTCGCCTAAAACGTTATAAATTAAATTCATATTGGCACGTGAAATGCAGACAATTATTATTAATTTGTTCATACGCATCACCGTATAAAACGTTTTGTACTTGACCAAAAAAACCTCGGAAGTGCACAACAAAAGCTTTATAATAATGTATTGTTAAACTCTCGTATAATTTTTGAGGCCACGATTCATTCAGCAATTAAAACAGGGTTTACGTGATGATCTGTTGATGCTACCGCATATTTGGTCCATGACAAAGATTGTTTTTTATGTGTTAACAAATATAGTGTGTATATATCCTAGCGCTATTAGGCTTTTTAAAGAAATTTCCAAACGATTAGTCGACATTACTGGAGACCGAAGATCTGGCAGCTACCTTGGTCAAAGAATTAGTTTAGCGATTCAAAGGGGTAACGCTGCCAGTGTCTTCGGAACTTTACCAAAGGGGGGTTCTTTTAATTATTTTATTTAGTTATTATATATATTTTTTTATTTTAGTTATAATATTTAGTTTTTAAGGTTTATAGTTAGATTATATTAATTAGTGTAGGATGTATTTTTAAATGTTTCAAAGTATTCAGGACGGTCAGAACGAGACCAATAGCATAGACAGTTATTATTCTCCATCAATGCCGCGCTACGCCCGATACCCCATTTTTGATACCACCAACAGATGGTATCGAATTATTGATAAGGTCTCAAATACCAGGTATTTTGACTAGCTACAGTGCCCTCATCCCGAAACACAGAAGTGCAAAACACTTCTATTTCACGGGACGATATCTGGCACTGCGGTGGTACCTACCTAGACGACTCAGTACCGAGTCTACCATCTAGTAACCTGTCTAAGACTTACCGAAAAATTTAAGCGATTAACTCTTCCATGACCGTGAGGTTTGTCGGCATTTTTTACGCACACGGTGTGATATGAATCTTGATAATTTAATATCATCATCAACAGCTCATTATACGACCCAACCGAGGGGCACGAACCTACCCTCACGATGTTTTCCGTCACCGTAAGAGCGTTTTAAAAACGTACATTTTATTTTAAAAAAATGAAAACACTGTTACGTGGCTGGATTTGAACCTGCACCCTCTAGATCGGAAGATAACAGTCCACACCAATGAACCACCGACGCTCTAAGTTAACATCGCAAAGTAATTTTTACTAGCCATGCTTCTGCACGGAAGGGCTTGCAGAATCGGAGTGATAGCTCATAGAAAACTAGCGAGAAACAACTTTTTAAGTATTTATCATCGTGGAAGGAGGTAACCGGAATATGTCTGCTGTATAAGAATTTCTTTTTCTGATTATGATGATGAGCAGAAAGTTTAGGGTAAAACATATAGTTATATTTCGGGTAAAACATAGTAATAACATATAGTCTCAGTATACTATGGCATCATCATCATCATCATCAGCTCATTAAACGTCCCCACCGAGGGGCACGAGCCTACCCGTATAGAGTGATTAGGCCTTAGTCGTCCACGCGGGCCCAGTGCGGATTGGACGACTTCACACACAACCTTCGAATCTCTTCGCAGGCGTGCATGAAGGTTTCCTCACGATGTTTTCCTTCACCGTAAGAGCGTCGGATAACGTACATATATTTTTCGAAAATTCGAAAATACATTGGTAATATGGCATACGTAGGCTAAACATAAGACAAACGAGTACATGACCCTCTAAGGTTTGAACCCGACGAACTTCATCATAAAGTACCAAATCGGTTGCCAGTTTAACTTATTTTTTTGTTTAAAACACTAACATCGCAGGCATTTTAATTGAGAAGCTTACCGAACGCCATTTTGTTCTTTGACGGCACCGTAGATAGATTTAGAATATTTGAAAACGGCCGTTTGTCCACAAATGGCAACTGCAGGATAAACTAGGTTTTTGCAAAAAATAACCGACACTTGCTGATGATAAGGTTTGGTTTACATGCACTTTCGATTATTAAATATTATAATAACATTAGGATTTATTTCTTATTTCCCGGAATATCCGATTCTTAAGCTTAAACGGGAAAACTGGACTTAGGTCATTCTCTAAGTGAAGAAGCTGAGTCTACCCAGTAGAAAGGAACGTAGTGCCAGATATTATCCCGTGAAATACAATGGTTTTGCGCTTCTGTGTTGCGGGATGAGGGCACTGTAGCTAGTAAAATTACCGGGCATAAAAGACCTAACATCTGTTGTCTCATTTGAAGGAGCAGTGCGGCATTGATGGAGAATAATAACTATTTGTTTGATTTTGATTGATCTCATTCAATGCCGCTGTATCATGATCAAGCGTATCAAGTGAGCGTCCAGACCGTCCTGTACAATTTGCAATATAAAAAGTCAATAGTTAGGACATTATCATAGTCTCCACGCTAACTATGATGAAAGATAGTCTTACCAATAAAGGTTTTTTTTTATCCTTTATAGGCAGACATTTGACCGCCATCTCACCTGATGGTAAGTGATGATGCGGCCGAAGATGGATCATGCCTGCCTAGAAACAGCTTATTCACTCTTGCCTTGAAGACAGCCAGGTTGTAATGATCGGGAACACATAAGGAGGCAAAGAATTCCATTCCTTTGCGGTGCGCATTAGGAACGAGGCACCAAAGCGGGTTGTGCTGATGTGTGGAATGTCTACCACGTAAGGATGGAACGCTCGCCTCCGTCTTGTATCCCGATGGTGAAAAGGGGCTGTTGGAATTAACGCGTGTATTTCCATCGCACACTCACCGAAATGTAGCCTGTAAAAAACCGACAGCCGTGCAACTCTACGACGATGCTCGAGGCTTTGCAGCTTAGCGTCAGTCAGAGTAGGGTCGCCAATGAGCCGCTCAATCGAGTCCAAAGCAGCCAGTTGATATTTGGCTGATCCATCCCATAGGTGGCAGGTTAGGTAATGACTAATGAGCGAGCGCTGCTCCCTTTTCCATTGAATGTGTAGTCACTACACAGCGAGTATAGATACCATGCGAACCTAAGATGTTTTTAATGTTAGATCTCTTGTATTCATTGATGCGAACAAAGTATTTACAGTTTGACAACCCATTGCGTATAATAGTTGAGTAAGTCGACTAAGTGTTTGTGTGCATGAACAGGTTGTATTTGTCTGAGTGTTTCGATATCCATCCATATACTAATATTATAAATGTGAAAGTATCTCTGTCTGTCTGTCTGTCTGTCTGTCTGTCTGTCTGTCTGTCTGTCTGTTTGTTACGCTTTCACGCCTAAACGGCTGAACGGATTTTATTGAAACTTGGTATGTTGATAGTAGGTAGCCCAGAATAGGTTTTAGGCTACTTTTATTCCCGCTTTCACCCCCCACTCCCCTAATATGGGGGTTGGAAGTTTGTATGGAACATCCGCAATTTTGGTAGTACGACGCTGAAATTTGGTATGCGGACTATATGTCAGAAACGAAAAAATATGGCATATTTTTTTTTCAAAAATCCACCCCCAAACCCTTCAAATAGGGGAGGAAGTGTCATATTCGATTTTTCGCAGTTTTAAGGTAGATTTTATTGAAACTTGGTATGTTGATAGTAGGTAACCTAGAATAGGTTTTAGGCTACTTTTTCCCGTTTTCACCCCCCACTCCCCTCAAATGGGGGTTGGAAGTTTGAATGGAACATTCCGCAATTTTTGTAGTACGACGCTGAAATTTGATGTGCGGACTGTTTGTCAGAAACGAAAAAATATGGCATATTTTTTTTTTCAAAAATCCACCCCAAACCCTTCAAATAGGGGAGGAAGTGTCATATTCGATTTTTCGCAGTTTTAAGGTAGATTTTATTGAAACTTGGTATGTTGATAGTAGGTAACCTAGAATAGGTTTTAGGCTACTTTTTGTCCCGTTTTCACCCCCACTCCCCTCAAATGGGGGTTGGAAGTTTGTATGGAACATTCCGCAATTTTTGTAGTACGACGCTGAAATTTGGTATGCGGACTGTTTGTCAGAAACGAAAAAATATGGCATATTTTTTTTTAAAAATCCACCCCAAACCCTTCAAATAGGGGAGGAAGTGTCATATTCGATTTTTCGCAGTTTTAAGGTAGATTTTATTGAAACTTGGTATGTTGATAGTAGGTAACCTAGAATAGGTTTTAGGCTACTTTTCCCGTTTTCACCCCCACTTCCCTCAAATGGGGGTTGGAAGTTTGAATGGAACATTCCGCAATTTTTGTAGAACGACGCTGAAATTTGATGTGCGGACTGTTTGTCAGAAACGAAAAAATATGGCATATTTTTTTTTTCAAAAATCCACCCCCAAACCCTTCAAATAGGGGAGGAAGTATCATATCCGATTTTTCGCAGTTTTAAGGTAGATTTTATTGAAACTTGGTATGTTGATAGTAGGTAACCTAGAATAGGTTTAGGCTACTTTGTCCCGTTTTCACCCCCCACTTCCCTCAAATGGGGGTTGGAAGTTTGAATGGAACATTCCGCAATTTTTGTAGTACGACGCTGAAATTTGGTATGCGGACTATATGTCAGAAACAAAAAAATATGGCATATATTTATTTTCGAATATCCACCCCAAACCCTTCAACATTGATTTTTTATAATTTCTTTAGTTTCATGACTTCCATGTAAACCGACCGTTATATTACATTTTAAACGAAGTCTCATCCATACAAAATTTTAAGTGGATGCCCGATTTGTATTTAAATACTCCGATACCTATTCAACTGGCAAACGTTACTTTTTTATTCTAAACTAACCATTTTAAAATTGCAATACGAACGTCTATTCGGTAGCCATAAATGCATTTATGATTTTAAATACTGTAAAATAGGGATTAGTTGTTACTAAAGTAATCTAAAATGTTTCTTTAAATAATATTAAGTAAAGCATTAATTTTACGGAGTTTTTCGACCTATATCTCAATTACGAGTCAAAATTGAGAGAATAAGTAGCCAGAACGAAAAAAAATCCACTGACATTTACACATTGGTGTGTGTTGACGACTACCATCCTAAGTTGTAGCCGCACCGACGGCCTCACGGGACAAACGAAGCATGGAATCTTTCTTTTGTACAATCTAGTTTAGTGTGCAATATCATAAACAAACTGGGAATAATTGCACAAAGTAACTTTCACTAAGAGAGCGTCGGTGGCTCATTTGTGTGTGGCCTTCCAATCTGGAGGGTACAGGTACAAATCCTGCCACGTATCAATGTGTTTTCGAATTTACGAAATTATATGCACGTTTTTCCGACGCTCTTTCGGTGAAGGAAAACATTGTGAGGAAACCTGTGCAAGCCTGCGAAGAGATTCAAAGGTTGAGCGTGAAGTCGACCAATACGAAATGGGCCGCGTGGACGACTAAGACCTTTACGGGTAGCTCGTACCCCTCGGTGGGGACGTTTAATGAGCTGATGATGATGAACTTTCATTACGCGGTCTTCCCGCGATTTAAACCCATGACTCCCGCATCAACGATCTAAATAACCCAACGTTTGGACTTAGTAGTCTTAACGTTGGGTTTTCATCCACCACCACACTTCCACGGTTAGATACCACGGAGGTAGTTATTCAAATAGTAAAATCCAAGATAATTGACGATGATTGCAATGATTAATTTAAACATCTGTTTTTTAATCATTTTAAATGATTAATCATTCCTGATGAGATAGAGGAAGTATATGCAATTATTGGTACGTCAATTACTACAGACTATTAAATACCCGATTTCACATGAATGTACTTATTAAATGATGTGCTTGGATTATTTTAAGTATTTCTCCTTGGAAATAGTGATGTGTATGTTCCTACGCTATTTTCGATAATATTAAAATATGTTTACAGATACTTTTGAATTACCAATTTTCATTTCTTGTTTAAGAAATCTAGCACTATTTAGAAAAAGTAGGATATTCAAGGAGGACTGGCAAGATACTCGTTTGTCAACTCTTTTCAAAGTTTGTTACAATATTATTTATTAGTTAAAAGGCATATAATTATAACAATGCGCAGTGCGGCATTGATGGAGAATAATAACTGTTTATCAGGTGTTGGTATGCGTCGATGGCGTCCGTCTCCAGGTTGTGCAGGAGTATATCTACCTGGGCCAAACCATCCAACTTAACCGGCATAACTTCGAGAGGAAGGCTAGTAGGAGGATTCAGTTGGGCTGGGCGGCATTCGGTAAGCTACGTCATGTCCTAACGTCAACTATTCCGCAATGCTTAAAGACAAAAGTCTTTGAGCAATGCGTCTACCCGTGCTAACGCAGCTGAGACATGGACACTGACTGCGGGATTGGTTCATAAGTTAAAGTCACTCAACGCGCAATGGAGCGAGCTATGCTTGAGACTCTCTTAGGGAAAAGATCAGAAATTATTTCATCCGTAAGAGAACTAAAGTTACCGACATAGCCCGCCGGATCAACAAGTTCAAGTGGCACTGGGCTGGTCACGTATGTCGCAGAACCGATGGCCGTTGGAGCAGACGAGTTCTGGAGTGGAGACGTCTTGGCAAGCGTAGCATAGGACGCCCTCCGGCCCGATGGACCGACGACTTGCGAAAGGTCGCTGGTGGAAGCTGGATGAGAAAAGCGGAGGACCGGGATGTCTGGCGCAAAATGAGGGAGACCTTTGTCCGGCAGTGGACTGCGATAGGTTGAAGAGAGGTGTTGGTCTCCTTCAATGGAGGGTATATAAATTAAATATTACGTGTTCTTATTTACTTACTTTGGTATTTTAAATAATTTTATATTGTTTTTTGTGTATTCTTTTTGGCGTTTATAAGAGCTTTTTGGAAGCGTAATTTAAATACAAGAAATTATCACTTTTACCTTGTAAAAAATTAATACTCATTCTATGTACATTACATATGGAGATTTGCGGATTTTTTTTAAAGATATCGATAATTAATGATGAACATCACTTTCGCAATACTCACCGGAAGACATTGGAAATACTGTGTCGTTAACGAATGCCTTGTTTGCGTTATTTTTCGATTAATAGCTTGTATTTACATTAAATTAACAATGGCTTTACAATATAAAAATATGAGGAAATGACAACCGCTGGTTTTTAATAAAACAAATTCGCAAAGAAGTAGACTTTTTGTTATAGATAATGATCACTTTGTTCACCTGATGATAAGTCAATATATGCAGTGTTGAATTATAAATAAATAAATATCCACTGACATTCACAGCGCTATCTAGTACCAATAAGTACTTAACCTGTAATATAGGTACTAAACAACGGATAAACATACTTACATACATTTTGTTTAAAAATACATATAATATATAGAAAAAACCCAGACCAATACAAACAGACATGTTCATGTACACAAACGTTTGCACTGCCCGGGGTTCAAACTCGGAACTCTTTGTAAACCCGGTATCTCAACTAATAACACCACATGCGTCGTCATTTCTTGTTTAGTTATTAGGTACTAATATTAGGATATAAGGTTTCAATGTTACTAACTATTTCTGGGTCATTGTTGTCTGATAAATAAATATTTTTATTTATTTTATTTATTTATTTCACAATAAATATTCAAGTTTGGGTCGAATTGCTACGGAACCCCAAAAACCGTGTCTATTGTCTCACAAATGCATTCGTGGGTTAAAAATAATAACTTTTGACAACAATGGCGACCAATAACTGACGCCTCATCAGCTCATTCTATTGAACAAATGAATGAAACGTGAGCATTATGCGAGATGTGACAACCGATTTCATAGACAAATATTAATTAAACTATTTAGTCGTATAAAAATCGAAAGTTAATCTTTCTATACAAATTTGGGGTAATTCAAGCAAAAATAAATACAAATAATCATCATCAGCTTATAAACGACCCCGCCGAGGGGCACGAGCCTACCCGTAAAGAATGTATAGGCCATATTCGTTCACGCGGGCCCAGTGCGAATTAGCAGACTTCACGCACAACCTTTAATCTCTTTGTAGGCATGCGCAGATTTCCTCACGGTGTTTCCCTTCACCGTAAGAGCGGATAAATGTATATTATAATTTTAAAGTACATTGGTACGTAGCGGGCTTTGAACCTGCACCCTCTAAGTCGGAAGACAACAATCCACACCAATAAGTCACATGCTCTCAAATACAATATTTGCAAACATATACAAATAAAATCCATTCTATTTTATCTTTCAGACAATCGTACAGTAAACGAATAAATATATAAATATCCACTGAATGTCAGTGGATATTAATTTTTAGACGACCTATTTGGTGTTGCGGTTGAGACGTCGGCTGCAACACCAAAGGTTTTCGGGTTCGATCCCGGGCAGTAAAAACATATGTGTGCATGTAATGGTCACAAAAAAAGTATATAAGTATGTTTATCCGTTGTTTAGTACAGGCTTCATGCTTAACTTAGGGCTAGATGGCGCTGTGTGAATGTCAGTAGATATTTATTATTATTATTTATGTATGTTTCCCAGAGCTTCGTTTGCTATTCGGCAGCGCTAAATGGTGAGGTTGGCTAGGACCTCAAAATATTATACATTTTTATTTTTTAAGCTCATGATCATCAAAAATGCATTTTATAAAAAAAAAAAATTTTTTTTTTTTTTTTGCAAAAAATTTTTATATAAAAAATATTTTTTTTATAAAATACAATTTTGATGAAAAAAAATTTTTTATATTTCTTTTTGCAAAATAGCATTTTATAAAAATTATTGGTTCACATAGCATAACACCGTCCTCATACAAAAATCCAACAAATCTCATTGTTGAATCGTCAATCAATACTCGAGTTCTATTGACTCCATCATCGATAAGAGGTTTAATAATGATTTAAATTGCGCTAAGACATGTATGGTCGTGTACGACTACTAATCGACCGATGTCGGATTGCGTATTGGCGATTCATTATCTTTGAAGTGGTATTACTTCTTTATGTTATCTAAAACGGAATATATTTTTATTGGTAGGAACCTAGTTATATTTTTTTCTTTACGTGGGGGAAATCGCTACTTTACTTTTATGAAATGTGCGGGCAATATAAATCCTTAGGAAAGATAAATAAAAAAAAAAGTGTTGAAATTATTTTATTAGAGTCATCATTAGTCTCTCATACACACACACACACAGACACACACACGCACACACACACACATACCACACGCACGCACACGCACACACATTGACGCGCGTACTGAGACGCGTTAATTGTATGTGAACTGCCTCCGTGGTCTGTTGGGAGTGGATTTTTGATCCGGAGGTCGTACATACGATTACCTCGGTGAGACTATAGTGACTCACTTTATGCGACTCCTCCAAGTTTAGTCAGAACATTGCATCCTGATTCACCGGATAAATATTACTGTGCTTCGGAAGGTAAGCCGTCGGTCGCAACAATCGGCTCAAAAATGGACAAAGCTATTTTCAAATCAACTTTTAAGTTCAATACAGAGTCAATTCGTCCTCTCTAATTTTGCCTAAGATATCCCGGTCTCCCGCTTTCTTCATTTCGCCTACACCAGCGACCTCTCGCAAGTCGGCTCCTCCAGTCTCCACTCATGAACTTGTCTGCTCCAACGGCCATAGGTATACTATATTACCATACCACGTAACCCTTGGCTTTCTGGGATCTCCGGATCCGGGAGCAAGTTCTCTACTATTTATATATTGATAGGCTGGTCTAGGGCCTAGGGATCTAGTGTCCGGCGAGGGACTTCTAGGCTTTCTTTGGAGTTCGGATTCCTAATAAAATCAAATTTTCTGGTTTGGAAAGCGTTGCCTTCAACCAACACTGCAGTACTTTTAGATATACGGGCCGGATTAAACTGCCTGCTTGTACATACTTACAACGAGTATTGCGTAAAAGATGATTAAGTTATTTTAAATCTAAATTTAATACAGAGGTCAGTCATGATTCATTTAAATTGGATCATGATGAAATTGCTACATTAGGACGAGTAAATCACCAAGATATCATGTTCCAGATGAATCCGCGACCACAGCTGTGTAATTTTAATCAAGACAGTCGTCAAATCGTCATTAGTTGAGGTCTTGCCTCATTCGTCATTTTGAAGTGCACTTCTAACTCAGTAATGCGATGTGCGATGATATTTTTGCTGGCACATGTTGCTTGCTTTTATTTCGTGACAAATCTCTTCTCAGCCGTACACTCTTGTCAGTGGTCGTAGTTATGTCTCGATCAGTGTTTGTGGTATGGTCGCTCTCGTGATGTGTCGCCATCACAGATTTCCTAATACAGGAGATGGGACAAGCCGCGTTTAAAGTGCGACAACTGTAAGCTCAACGAGCATACACTGGCTACCAGTTTACGCTCTGTGAGACGAGTCAAGACGCACGAATATAAGAAGAAATTACCGTTTTTTTCCAAAATGCCATCCTGTGCAATTGTAACATGCCATTATCGCAATGAATCAGTAAATTTAACAAGAAATATAATAACTTTTCACAGGTAAGAGCCGAAAAGAAATTGCGACACTGGGACTGCCTATAAACTTGGCGTCTTGTCCAGTCTAATGTATATTCTGATGTCTGTGGTCGCCATGCATCTCTATTCTGGGCGGAGTGCGAGCACTCGTTTATACTCTTTTTCGTGTTAGACTTGATGAGATCCGTTCATCTAATCGGAGTGAGCCCATGAGGTCGATGTGACAAATATAAGCACTTCATCATCATCATCATCATCATCTTCATCAGCTCATTAAACGTCCCCACGAGGGCAAGAGCCTACCCGTATAGGGTGATTCGGCCTTAGTCGTCCACGCGGGCCCAGTGCGGATTGGATGACTTCATTCACAACTTTTGAATCTCATCGCAGGCGTGCATGAAGGCTTCCTCACGATGTTTTCCTTCACCGAAAAAGCGTCGGATAACGTACATATAATTTCGAAAATTCGAAAACACATTGGTACGTGGTGGGATTTGAACCTCAGCCCTCCTAGTAGGAGGGAACAGTCCACACCATTGAGCCACCGACGCTAATACACAAGCAAGCAAGCACTTAATAAATGAAAACTTAGATTTCACGAAAAGCAAAAATTCATTTTTAGCCCTGAATGTGTACCTATTTGTACTCTACAAACCTATAGCCTACAGCCCGGTGAACCGACGACTTACAAAAGGTCGTAAGTCGTCGCTTAAAACGAAGGTGGAGAAGGCTGGTGAAGGCTGCATGAAAACAGCGGAGGACCGGGATATCTGGCGCAGGACAGGGAAGACCTATGTCCAGCAGGGGATTGCAATAGGTTGAAGAGAGAGAGGTGCATTATTCTATAATTTACTTTCAACAGGTGAGTGAAGTGACCGTTCCGTTCCTTTAGGACATTTAAAAATAATTTTCTGTTAATTGTTTTTGTCCCGCCTCTTGCGCCTCGCAGGAAGTAAAGGGTCCGCGTGTCCTACGCTATGCTTAAGACGCGGTCTCCTTACGCTTATTAAGCGCGTAAAGCATCTCAGAACACACGCAATACTTCAAGACCGAGATTCCATCCTTCGTCACGTGTCCCTGTGGGTTCGACCAGTCCCTATTCGCGTCAACGTATCCGGTCGCTTTTCTCCCCAGACATATACGAGGTTACCTAGCCCCCCCTGCAATGCCCTTAGCCGAGGTTTGCGTCCCACTCTGTGACTCCTTTAGGCTCGTTGCATAAATTTTTGGGCTGAGAGCCATCTGCACTCGCTAATTGTCCGGTGAAGCTGTGAAGGCCACCTACGGCTAACAGTGATAAGTTATTCCGAAAAACATACGCGGCCTCCACTCCAGAACTCCAGAACAGAGAAGCGTCGGTGGCTCAATGGTGTGGACTGTCGCCCTCCTGCCGGGAGGGCTGAGGTTCAAATCCCGCCACGTACCAATGTAATTTCGTATTTTCGAAAATATTTGTACGTTATCCGACGCTCTTACGGTAAAGGAAAACATCGTGAGGAAACCTGCGCACGCCTGCAAAGAGATTCAAGAGTTGTGCGTGAAGACGTCCAATCCGCACTGGGCCCGCGTGGACGACTAAAGCCTAATCACCCTATACTTGTAGGCTCGTGCCCCTCGGTGGAGACGTTTAATGAGCTGATGATGATGATGACTCCAGAACTCGTCTGCTCCATTGGTCAAAATGTATAACGCGTCTTCAAGTAACACACTAAATAGTCATATTACGAGTGTTACTATACAATTGCCAAATAACATCAATTAACCGGCCCTCACACTTTGTAATTATAGACTATACCACGCCCGCGGCATTTGTCGGTATTGTAGGATATATATGGATGCAGCTTCAAGGCATATCATCTTCATGGTCTCAGTCGCCATTAGGCTGGATAATTAACAAAAAAAAACTGCGATGTTTTGTTGCGCCTTGAAATATTTATTCAATTAAAAATTTAAATAAATTTGGTACCATATACGACTCGTCTAGGTCGTTATTTTATTTGTTTTTTTTATTCAGGACAAAAAAAGAATTACGTACACACGGATGTGTAACTATTTTTACTAAGTTATCAATCAATATTTACATATTGAATAAAAACTAACACTATTGTCTACATATTAAAGGGAGGTAATTCGTTGTAATGTTTGTTACATTATTTGACATTTGTGTAATGTGACCTTTGATAAACAATATAATACCTAAATGTACAATCTCACTCAAAGAAGTACTCTCGGTAAATGTCTGCCCATCACGTCAGTTGGGCAGAATTTTCATTTATAATCGAGTCGCTCACTGCATGTCATAGTGACATAGAAGTCTGCTCATGCTTTTTGTTTTGTACTCTTTCTTTGACGCGTTATGGTAAACATTTAAATAATTTTTTTTTCCCATATTAGCAATAGTCCTTGCACCGAGCGGGTGCTTGCTCTGTGTGGACTCCAATAGTGCAAGCAGCCTCTACGTGTTGGACCTATGTCCCCACACAAGCTTCAAAGGACCGGTCTATGAACCGTGAACAGAGACTAAATATAATAATAATAATAATCATCATCATCATTACAGCCCAATTATGTCCACTGCTGAACGAAGGCCTCCCCTAATGATTTCCACGCGGACCGATCCCTTGCAGTTGACATCCATCTGCTACCGCCACCTTAACCAGATCATCCGTCCATCTGGTTGGGGTCGGCCTACGCTTCGCTTTCCGTTACGTGGACGCCACTCGAGAACCTTTCCGCCCCATCGGCCATCGGTTCTACGCACTATGTGCCCTGCCCACTGCCACTTCAACTTGCTAATCCTCTGGGCTATGTCGGTCACCCTACGAGTAGTTCTCGTACGGATATCATCGTTTCGGATTTTATCGCGTAGGGAGACACCTAACATAGCCCTCTCCATAGCACGCTGAGCAACCTTGAGTCTATTCAAGAGGCCCTTAGTGAGCGACCACGTTTCGCTTCCGTATGTCATAACTGGCAACACACACTGGTCAAAGACCTTCGTCTTGAGACACTGAGGTATTTTGGACGAAAAGATCTTCCTTAACTTCCCGAACGCTGCCCATCCTAATTGGATTCGACGAGAAACCTCCTTCTCGAAGTTGACCTACCCATTTGGACTACCTGTCCCAGGTACACATATTTGTCAACAACTTCGAGGACAGAACTTCCAACTGATATAGGTATAGGTACGACATGGGCATTAGACATGACTTTCGTCTTGTCCATGTTCATTTTAAGACCCACCTGTTGAGAAGCTCCGTCTAGGGTTTCGAACATAGTGCTAATAATAATATTTATTTATTTCCTTAAAGCAAAGCAAGTTCCATATTACATTCCAGGCTTATACACATAAATTAGTTTTGTAAATAAAATTAGAAATGTAATTATGAATTTAACGTGTGATTATTTATTATTACATTATGTCAATGGTATGCTCACGTGTGCACAATGTGCTCGTGAGTTTACTGCAAAGTTCGACTACATTAGCCATCTTCAAGCGCATGTGCGCCGTACTGTTTAGGAGTCGAAGTGGTCGCCATTACCGAAAACGGTCCGATTATACATACATCATTTTCATCATTCTCCTACCCCTATCCCATTACTTGGGGTCGGCGCAGTATGTCTTTTTCTTCCACTCCTCTCTATCAGCTGTGTCATTCACTATTATTCATACATCATTTTTCAATTTCTAATATAACAATAACTCAACGTATAAACTTTTAAAATTAAAA
Organism: Leucinodes orbonalis; assembly: GCA_019425675.1. NCBI lineage: Eukaryota > Metazoa > Arthropoda > Insecta > Lepidoptera > Crambidae > Leucinodes > Leucinodes orbonalis. The sequence goes on from PQWD01004345.1 coordinate 145,228, forward strand.
TATAACTAATTCAAATATATTTACAAAAACCTAGAAACATAATGAATACAAAAAAGATATTTATTCATAGGGAAAACTCCCTATAAATAAAATATCTGATTGAGGTCGCCAATACTATACGTATGGATCATGGGGCTCGGACATTTTGGTTGACGTTTCTTCGGATTGGCATCAAGTTACTTGTTTGATGATCTAAGTTTACTACTACAATAATCGGGTTCTTTTTCCGGAGCACGAAGGAATTCCAGATAATACTTTCGGTCTCCCATCCAATGACTGAAGATTGTAATCGTTGCTTTACAAACAAACATACACTAACAAGACACTTTCCCATTTATAATTTTAGATTAATTATTAACATGACCTTAAACATCGAATTCCCTTATGACGCATCGCGAGTGGGATCTCGACGCATAAGGACGTAGCAAATCACAATTATTATTATATATTGCATTACAGCTAAGTGGGCGAAACGAAACTGAATTAATGCCCAAGTTTGTATCGACACGTTTTAGGTGTGGGCTCTTTATTTGTTGTAAACTCATCTGCAAGCCCAAAAAATATTATTGTTCACTGGTTGTTCAACTTTCGGCAACTTTGATTGGTCGAAAGGAGTTCAATTGACATTTTAATATTTAAAAAACGATCTTTTCATCTTCAGCTCATTATACGACCCCACCGAGGGGTACAGGCTTACCCGTACAGGTTGTATAGGCCTAAGTCGTCAACGCGGGCCCAGTGCGGATTGGCCGACTTCATGCATAACCTTTTAATTTCTTCGTAGGCGTGCACAGTTTCCTTGCGATATTTTCCGTCACCGTAGAACGTCGGTTGAACGTACATATAATTTCAAAATTCGCAAAAACATTGATACATGGTGGGATATGATCGTGCACCCTCCAAATCGAAAGGCAACACCTACGTTCTGGCCGAAAGTTCAATTGACCTTTTAATATTTAAATCATTCAATAAGTACAGAGGTTTGCTAAGTGAGTTTTTGAGAGAACTATCAACTTTTGCCAAATGCCTCGTTTGCCAATTGAACATTTGGTTAAACGTTGGTTGTTGAATGACTATCTGGCGGCCTAAATCTTAGGATGGTAGTCATTAACACCCACCAATCCGAATTGGGTCACGGTCCAATCTTCCCATAGCTATGCTGTGCGGAAAGTCCTGTGCCCTGTAGCCTTTACTGATTATATCATCTGTAACTTCTCTCTATCTTCAACCTATCGCAGTGTCTATTATTTACTGATGTTAAAATTTTATCTATAAAGCTAAAATTTATCTATAATTTCATAAACAATAAACGAACTTGATGCAATCTCACTCAAAAGGTGTCCGCGGCAAAGTCTGTCCATCGCGTCAGTCGGGCAGAATTTTCACTCATAATCACGTCGCTCGCTACATATCATAGTGAATTAGTATCCGAGCTTTTGATTGTGTACCCTTTAAATAGTAAATAATTTTCATGATTAATTTGATGTCATAAATATAACAATTTGTCAACGTATGTGCCCAGCTAGTTAGTTAATTATTTATCTAAGTTTATAAAGAACTAAATGATTGCATGGTTGTTACACTTTTACCGTCGGTTGCCCAATTGGCATACAGCACGATATCCACTTTGAACTTTATTTATCACAATATAATTGCTGTTCACTCGATATAGCGACTGGGTGGGGCTTCACACGTTTAGACCAAAGATGCAGGGTTGCCATAGACTTAACCAAAAAAATACCATAGAGGGATTTTTTTCTACCATAGACAGGAATTTATTAGATTTATGGATTTAAGGTAGATTTGAACACAATTACTTGCGGGTACTCTAATTACGGGCTATTTATTTGTGTTTACTATTTATAGCAAAACATTTTTTATGTTACAAAGTGTACATAACGGTCAAGACTCTCACTTGATGGTAAGTGATACGCCTGACTATGACAGAGCGGCATTGATTGAGACCAACAACTGATAAACATTGATTATTCTTCATCAATACCGCACTGCGTGGACACCGACACAACAGATGTTAGGTCTCTTGCACCTGGTAGTTTTTATCTTTGTTCAATTTATCGGGTATAACAAACATTTTTATTTTTATCCACTGACATTCACACAGCGCCATCTATTTACATTTTTCTTTGGAAATATATACATACATATTATACATGAAAAAGCAGACCATACAACACATGTTCATCGAACCCGGAAACCTTGGTATTGCAGTGGACCTCTCAACCGTAAAACCAAATGGCTGACGGGCGCAGTACGACATTGATGGAGAATCATTATTATCATTAGTCTATAATGCTCCACTGCAGGGCACAGGCCTTCGCACACAGCATAGCCATGGGGACATTGGGTCGTAACCCACCACGCGAGCCAATACGGATTGGGTGTGTTGACGACTCTATCCTAAGGTTGTAGCGCCGACGGTTACGTGACGAACGAACGCACGGAAACATCTTTCTTTCCGGACAATCAGGCGTTCAGCCTGCAATGTCCAACTGGAAAAATTAACACACATTATGGAGATATTATTCTGCAATTTTATTGATTTAAATGTGGGTGAGTAATGTGTCGTGGAAATGTACAAATGAACATGTAAGTACATTCTCGCAAAAACATAATTCTTTAGATAAGAAGAAAGATATATTTTATAGTACACAAAAAATATAAACAAAAAAAATGCAAAGTCATTATGATTTAAAGCAGGTGAAAAGCGATCCATCAAATTTTAGACCCATTTCGATCCTACCAACATTAAGTAAAATTTACGAGAAAATTATTTTTAATCAATTAATTGCTCATTTTAATATGAATAGAATATTACATGTAAAACAATTTGGCTTTACTAAAAATAAAAATACCACTGATGCTGGGGTCGCACTTATCAAACACATATTTGACGCCTGGGAGAATAAGCAGGATGCCATTGGAATATTTTGTGATCTATCCAAAGCCTTTGATTGTGTAGATCATGCAACGTTGTTGATTAAGTTGAGACATTACGGTGTATCGGACTGTGCATTAAAACTTTTAGAGTCATATTTGTCCGACAGAATCCAAAAAGTTAATGTTAATGGTAAGAGTTCTCCTGGTGCTGTTCTGCACATGGGGGTACCTCAGGGCTCAATATTGGGTCCTCTTCTTTTTCTAATATATATAAATGATCTTCCCTACTATTGTAGTAATATTATGGACGTAGTACTATTTGCTGATGACACATCTTTGATTTTTAACATCAACAGACACATGGAATCATTTGATGATGAATAGTTCCCTATCCAAAGTAATGCACTGGTTTACTGTAAATAATCTATAAATACTAAGAAAACCAAATGTGTCAAGTTTAGCATGCCAAATGTAAGGCAAGTAAATTCTAATGTTATTCTTAATAATGAAAAATTAGAAACAGTAAATTCAACTAGATTTTTAGGTATTACTATTGATGCTAAACTGCAGTGGGGACCCCATATTGAAGCACTGGCCGGTAGACTTAGCTCGGCAGCTTATGCTGTTAGGAAAATAAGGCTCTTGACTGATGTCGAAACAGCGAGATTGGTATATTTTAGTTATTTTCATAGTATAATGTCATATGGTATATTATTGTGGGGCGCAGCTGCTGACATACATAATATTTTTGTACTACAGAAAAGAGCTGTCCGTGCCATTTACAATCTTAGACCACGGGATTCTTTGAAGAGCTTTTTAAAGAAATAAATATATTGACAGTCGCATCGCAATATATTTTTGATAATATAATGTACGTACGTAAGAATATCCACACTTTTGAAAAAAACAGTGATCATCATAATTTTAACACTAGGAATAAAAACAAACTTGCTGTTCCGAATCTTCGTCTTCACAAAGTAGGGAAATCTTTTGTCGGAAATTGTATAAAGTATTTTAATAAAGTGCCACAAAATATTGTTGATTTGCCCTTGCATAAGTTTAAAGCTTTAATTAAAACTACCTTGTTGAAAAAAGGATATTACACAGTAGATGAATATTTAGCAGACAAAATTTTGTGGTGTAGTCTGCCTGCATTGTGTTCCAGGAGCAGACGCATATAATTGAATTGTATAAATTTGTTATTTGACCAAACTCTGTAAAACCAAGTATTGAAAAGAGTAACCCACGAGTTTCTTGCCGGGATCTTCTCGTTGGATGGCAGCATTCCGAACCGGTGGTAGAGTCATTAGATTTAATAAAAAAAAATATATACTGTTTTGACGATTCAAAAGTATCTGTAAAGATTTATTTGAATAAAGCATTTTTCAATTTCAATTTCAATTTTTCCATTTCAATTTCAATTTCATAGCCTACCGTATAAGGTGATTAGCCTTAGTCCACGCGGCCCAGTGCGTGTTGGACGATTTCACACACATATTCGAATCTCTTCGAGGCGTACATGAAGTTTCGTCACGATGCTGTTCTTAGTAAGAGCGTCGGATAATGTACATATATTTTCGACAAATTCGAAAACACATGTACATGTCGGGATTTGAACCTCAGCCTCCGGTAGGAAGGCGACAGTCCACACCATTGAGCCATTGTTATCAAAATGTGTAAACCCAATGGGTTGCCTCAAGCTGTGTGTCAGCTACTGGTATTTCATAGTTGTAATAGTTTAATTACCGGTCTCTTATGACTTAAACTATTTTAATTTTGTTTTGAGGAGCCCTACTTACACTAACCTTTTGTATAATAGCATGTAAGGGATATAATCATTACTATGTCATTAACGTAGTATTTTACGTTGCGTGTAACATTCCTACAAACGTTACACGTGTTGTTGGTAAATGAATGACGAAAAACACAGCCTCATTGGTTAAGCTGCAAAGATACTCAAAAATGCTTCATTTAAACAAATCTTTCAAAGATACTTTTGCGTCATCCAAAAAAAAGTTATTTTTAAAATCTTAATACATTATCTATCACTGGGTTGGTATCTACTAGAAACTAGATATTATAAATTTGTTTATTTCCGTTTTTTGACGACCCATCTGGTGTAGTGGTCGAAACGTGTATTACACCAAGGGTTCCGGGTTCGATACCCGGGTTTGATTAGGAGATCGCTTAAGCCTTCAGTTCAACTAATATCTTACACACCTGGATTACTGCAGTCCACTGCTGGACATAGGTGTCCCACAGATTTTCCAATCAGGAGATGGGGCAAGCCGCGTTTTTAAGTGCGACAAATGTAAGCTCAACGAGCATACAGGCTGCTAGTTTACGCTCTGTGAGACGAGTCAAGACGCACGAATATTTAGAAGAAATCACATTTTTTCCCAAAATGCCATTCCTGTGCAATTGTAACATGCCATCATCGCAATGAATCAGTAAATTTACCAGAAATATAATAACTTTTCACAGGTAAAACCGAAAAGAAATTGCGACACTGGGACTGCCTATAAACTTGGCTTGTCCAGTCTATATTGTATATTCGGATGTCTGTGGGTGTCCCATTCTGCACCACATATCTCGTTCTTCCTTTTCGTTAGACTCTACAGCTATTCGCATTGAGCGCGCATTGGCTAGTTGCGACCCAATGTCTCCATGGCTATGCTGTGTGGAAAGCCTCTGCCCGGCAGTGGCATCATTAGCTCACTATACGTCCCCACCGAGAAGCATCGTAAGGGGTGTATAGGTCTTAGTCGTCCAGCGAGCACGTGCGGATTGGCCGACTTCACGCGCAACCTTTGAATCTCTTCGCAGGCGTACTCAGGCTTCTCACGATGTTTTCCTTCACCGTATGAGGTGGATAAACGTATATAAGATTTCGAAAATTTATAAAGGCATTGGTCGTAGCGAGATGTGAACCGTACCGTCCAGATCAGAAGTCATCAATGAGCCACCGACGCTTAACTATAACCTGATGATATTACAAATTCTAATAAAATGCTTTTCCTTACACAAAAATCATCGAACTTATTCTTGTCTATTATTTATTCATAATATAAACATGATGACCCAGCATTCTTGCAATGAAGCATCGAAATGCAACCGAGATGAATCATTACTTAATCCAAAATCATTAGGTTTAAATGCATGATGTTTTTTTACTGTATACACTAATGATCTACTATTGCTGTTTGATACGAAGATCAACGATTACGTCTTGGTTAATGATGATTGTGTAACACGATGATTTAAATTTAAGATCATTATGATTTTGATCGGGTATCACTATAGCAGTCTTTTCCAAAGTGGCGGATACGCCCCTTGTGGGAGCTGCAAGTCTCAAGGGTGGTAAGAGACCAGAAAGAATATGATTAATTCAATAATTAATTAATCAATTTGAGTTATAGTGGTTTTTAAATAGGTGAAAAAATGGGGGCGCTAACAAAAATATTTATTCTCAAAGTGGGCAGTAGACAAAATAAGTTGGAACACTGCTATATAGTATAAAACAGAAGTCGCTTTTTCTGTACCCATGTTACTGATGTGCGCTTAAATTTTTAAAACTACGCATCAGATTTTGATGCGGTTTTTCAATAAGATGGTCCAAGAGGAAGGTTTATATGTATTTAACATCCATTAAAAAGTGGGCAATAATGTAATCTTTGTGAGTTTCTAATGCGATGTAGTGAATAATTTATTTTGGTGCTTACTTGCAAACGTAGGTACCTACGAGATTATCAAATATGCACTAAGTATTGTACACATTGAAAAGGTCTACAGAAACTCCGCGATTGCATGATGTCTTCTCTTATGGATATCCCACATTTTTTTTGTCATTTACTTTCCACAAAAAATGGCAAATTTTCGAAGCGATTTTAACCAATACAGCATAAATCCGTATCCAATTAAAAACTTAAATAAATTATTGATTTCATATAGATCTTTACAGCATATGATTTAAATGAATATTTTCCAAGATCTTCCCTTCTCTCTTCAACCTATCGCAGTCCACTGCTGGACATAGATCTCCCCCAATTTGCGCCAGATATCCCGGTCTTCCGCTTTTCTGGTTGGCACTGCTCATGGGGGGGTAAATGCCCGTAGTCACCACGCTAAGCAGGCGGGTTGGTGTTATAAGTGGACGGTCTGGACGCTCAACTGATGGTAAGTATATTACTTACCATGGTTATTATGGTAAGTAATATACTTACCCTGATAACCTTGGTAAGGCGCCCTTTAGGGGTTAGTAGTATTAGTAGCGCCCTTTAGGTTAGCCGTATCGCCTAACCATGACAGAGCGGCGGAGACCAACAACTGATAGACAGTTATTATCCTCCATCAATGCCGCACTGCGCCCGACACCTGAGACAACAAATATTAGGTCTCTCAAACCCGATAATTTCACTAGCTACAGTGCCCTCAACCCGAAACACAAAAGTGCATAGCACTCCTGTTTCACGGGATGATGATATCTGTCACTGTGGTGGTACCTACCTAGACGACTCAGTATCGAGTCTAAAACCTAGAATTATTTATTACAATTGACGTGATGAAATCATAAATACTAATAATGAATACGACTTAGAATTTGATTGTTCTGTAAACATGTAATTGTTCTTAATATGCAAAAACAACTGCAGATTATTTCTGCGGTTACGCTCCTAAAAACAGATTTAGCTCAGATGTTTTATGGTCCGTTACATTTGACTCTCTCTTTTGTTACGGATGCATACAGACCTTGATTCTATGAACTGAAACTCCAAAAATACTTTATTTGGTCAAATTCATGGTCAGGCGTGTCACTAACCATTGGGTGAGCATTCTGACCGTACTTTACACTTTTAACAAAGTCTTTACTATGTAGTCTTTAAATGTCATATTAAAATTGAAGCGACTTTTTTAAATCTATCACTGCACTGGGGTAATTGATCCTACTGAAAAGATTTCGGCAAGAAACTTAGTCGTAGCTTTTTCAATCGATTTTTTCAAGTTTTGCAAACTCATCATCATCAACTCATCATCATCCCCAGCTCATAAACGTCCCCACCGAGGGGCACGGGTCTATCCGTAAAGGGTGTATAGGACTTAGTCGTCCACGCAGGCCCAGTGCGGCTGATCGACTTCACGCACAACCTTTGTGTTTTCTTCGCAAGCGTGCGCAGGTTTCCTCATGATTTTTCCTTCAACCATACATATAATTCCGAAAATTCTAAAATACATTGGTACGCGGCGGGGTTTGAACCTGCACCCGCTACATCGGAAGGCAACAGTTACACCAATGAGCCACAGACGGTCTTGCACCGGTCACCTGATTCTTTTGAAAATATATCCGTGCGTTCGTTTGTCACGTGAAGCCGTCGGTGCCGGCTACAACCTAAGGATGGTAGTCGTCAACACGCACCAATCCGCATTGGGCGCGCGTGCTGGGTTACGGCCCGATCTCCCCATAGCTATGCTATGCGGGAAGGCCTGTGCCCTACAGTGGGCCCTTATAGGCTGATGATGATTTTTAAGTATTTGTATCCTATTCAGCCTATCGCAGTCCACTGCTGGACATAGGTCTCCCCATTTTGCGCCAGATATCCCGGTCCTCCGCTTTTTACATCCAGCCTCCACCAGCGACCGCCCGCAAGTCGTCGGTCCATCAGGCCGGAGGGCGTCCTACACTACGCATGCCGAGACTCGGTCTCCACTTCAGAGCTCGTGTGCTCCAACGGCCATTGGTTCTGAGACATACGTGACCAGCCCACTGCCACTTCAACTTGCTGATCCGGCGGGCTATGTCGGTAACTTTAGTTATTTTACGGATTAAATCATTTCTGATCTTATCCCTGAGAGAAAAAAAGCCCAGTTAATATAAATACTATGTATAAAGTTTTTTACTTCAGCAAGTAGATTGACTCAATAATTCACTTGCTATCTAAAAACGCAATAGTAAGAAGAAAAACGGATCCTAGTTAACCACAGTTGCATCTACTACCCTGGTACTGTACACATAGAACCTTGTCTAAGTATGCTCATCTAATGACCGATGACGTTATGTAATATGGGAAACTTGACAAATTGATATTTAATTTAATATTATGACACTTGCATGGCGGTCGATGTGGGATGGTCGTTGCGAGACGGAGCCAAATGTCTTATTAATAACTTACTAGAACCAACGTTTATTTGCAATTTTACTGTTAAATAAAAAACATTTAATGACATGTAAAGCGGTGGTTTTGTGGAAGTGTTTCACAGCTTTTTGCGAGTTGTAATTTTCAACCTTAAATGATGATTTATTAAAAGGCTTTTATAAACAATAAACTATGTAGATGCTCAATCACGAAGAAATATCAACCAAATAATGTTTGAGACGCGCAACACATACGCATACTTATTATTGTATGTCCCACATAAAATTATTCATTTAAATTTTGACCTTAACACGTCATGGGGTACAAAAACCACGAGCACACTATGTTATTATGACATGTAACAGGTAAAGTATAAATAAATATCCACTGACATTCACACAGCGCCATCTAGCCCCAAGTTAAGCGTGAAGCCTGTACTAAACAACGGATAAACTTAATTATATACACAATTTTTTTGTAAATACAAAAACACCCAGACCATTACAAACAGACATGTTCATGCACACAAATGTTTGTACTGCCCGGGGATTGAACCCGGAACCCTTCGTGTTGCAGTCGACCTCTCAACCGCAACACCAAATGGGTCGTCGAAAAAGTGATTATGAATGAAAATTCTACTGACGCGATGTACAGCATTTTGCCGCGGACACTTTTTGAGTCGAATTGTGCACTAGTTAGTTTATTGTTATCTAAGTTAAAAAGTGATAATTTTTATTTATTTATTAAATTTTTATTTTACTACTATTATAAAGGCGAAAGTTTGTAAGTATGGATGTATGTATGGATGTTTGTTACTCTTTCACGTAAAAACTACTGAATGGATTTGAATGAAACTTTACCACAATATAGCTTATACATCAGAATAACACATAGGCTACAATTTTTGAGGTTTCTAATGTGAGGTCGTAAAAAAACACATTTTTTGCGCTTACATTGCAAACGCTGACTGAATCCTACAAGATAGATCAAAACAATGTACTACAGTATTGTACAACTTAAAAAGGTCTACAAAAAAGTCCGTGATGGTAAATGAACCTGAAGTCCACGCGAACGAAGTCGCGGGCAAAAGCTAGTTAATTATTAAAACTCAAGCAACGATCCAATGGCACTTCCGGTGCGTTGCTGGTGTCTCGTATACCCGGCAATTTCACTAGCTACAGTGCCCTCATCCCAAAACACAAAAGTACACGACACTTTAGTTTTACGGGACGATATTTGGCACTGCGGTGGTACCTTAATGACTCAGTATCGAGTCTACCTAGAGGACAATTACAAGTGAACATGGGCGCGCGTCGATTAATTAAACATCTGATGAGCCATTTGCCTTTTACAGCATAAATATTGTTTATATTATAATTTAATAATTTACCATCATCATCATCATCAGCTCATTAAACGTCCCCACCGAGGGGCACGAGCCTACCCGTATAGGGTGATTAGGCCTTAGTCGTCCACGCGGGCCCAGTGCGGATTGGACGACTTCACGCACAACCTTTGAATTTCTTCGCAGGCGTGCATGAAGGTTTCCTCACGATGTTTTCCTTCACCGTAAGAGCGTCGGATAACGTACATATATTTTCGAAAATTCGAAAACACATTGGTACGTGGCGGGATTTGAACCTCGGCCCTCCCGGTAGGAAGGCGACAGTCCACACCATTGAGCCACCGACGCTCACAATGGCGACAGTCCACACCAATAATTTATGAATAAATCAAATTATTTATTTGTACAAATGAGACGAGACACGGATGAGACGTGCATTACAGCATAAAGCCATCCTACGCACTGGCCGCAAGTCGCGGCAAAAACTACGTAAGCAATCTTTCGCTTGTTTTTACTACGAACAGAATCTATTGAGGTTAACAGACTTTATGACCGTGGGAGCTGATGATGAAGGGTCTACTCGGTCGAGGTCTTGGATTCAATTCTGGACATTTATTTAACTTTTTGACCTACAGCAGGCAAATGACGGACATAGGACTTTTCTATTTTACGCCAAATATCCTAGGGACTGAGGGGAAAGCTAAGTAACTATTTTTTCCAAAAGCGTACACAGACATTAAGGTAGTTAACTAGTAGACTTGATACTAAGTCGTCTTGGTAGGTGCTTTGCACTTTTTTGTTTTGGAACGAGGGCATTGCTTAATTGCATAAACAACCAATAGAATTCTGTTAGCAAAGAGGATGTGTCATCTCTTCTCCGCTCATCTCGGCTCCGCTTTGGTGGAGTCTTGGCCTAAAAGACCTAAAAACCTCCGTTTTCCATTTTTCATTCTATTTCTTTCCCCCGTCTGCGACTTTCGCAAGTGGTCAACCATCGCTCCGGGCGTCCTACGCTACGCTTGCCGAGACGCGGTCTCCACTCCACAACTCGTCTGCTCCAACGGCCATCGGTTGTGCGACATACGTGACCAGCCCACTGCCACTTCAACTTGCTGATCCGGCAATTTATGTCGATAACTCTAGTTCTGATTTTATAACCGAGAGATTATCTGATTATAGCTCGCTCTATTTATTGGTGCGGTTGAGACGTCAACTGCAACACCAAGGGTTCCGGATTCGATCCCCGGGCAATACAAACATTTGTGTGCATGAACATATCTGTTTGTAATGGTCAGGTGTTTTCTATGTATAATATGTATGTATTTACAAAACAAATATATAAGTATGTTTATCGGTTGTTTAGTACCCATAATACAGGCTTCACGCTTAACTTCGGGCTAGATGGCGCTGTGTGAATGTCAGTGGATATTACTTTATTTATACTTGTCAATAGGTAAGACTTAGCTATAAATCATCAGAGTCATCATTACGTCTAGATGTGTTCCGGCCTTCTAAATAGAGTGGGAACCGAATCTACGACCTTTGTTGTACAATTTCATATTACTCATCCGCTTTATAATGACTTCTCAGTCTGGAGTATTCGTCAAAATCAACATATCATCGTAAGTGATGATTTAAATAGTATTTAAAATAAATAAAAGTACGACTTTTTAATGTCATGTAACCAAACAGTTCACGCCAGGCAATTTACTAGGTGGTATACTCGATACTGAGTCGTCTATTAAGTGCCACCGCAAAAAAAACCAACCAGATATCGTCCCGTGAAACAGAAATGTAATGCACTTTTGTGTTTCGAGATGAGGGCATTGTAGCTAGTGAAATTACCGGGTATATAAGACCTAGCATCCGTCGTCTCGGGCGACGGGTGCAGGGTGGTATTAACTAAAAATAGTCACTTTACCTTTTTCTCAATACTGTTCTGTTATGATCAGACGTGTCACTTACCAACAGCTGACCGAACTGACCGTCTCGATAACATAGTAACATAAAAAAACAACACACATTTTAGTACTGCCCGGGGATCGAACCTGGAACTCTTTTGGTCTGGTAGCATTTAAAACTCCACATAGTTGCCAAAAGTTAATGATGGTAATAAAATACAGCCTCCGTTTGTAACAATAACTATCGACCTATTCTTCTAGCTTTTCTATTGCGCCTTTTCGATTACGCACTCTCAACGACCATTAATAGGGATGTTATGGTGTTCCGTATCCGTATCCGAAAGTATCCCATCATCATTGTAACTAAAATATCAACTGCTAAACGAAAACCTCGTCAAATGATTGGTTTCTTATTAAATAAAATAAATATACACTGACATTCACACAACGCCATCTAGCCAATGATATATACAGAATATCATTGCACCTAGCCATAAACTAAGATGATGTGCANACTGTTCCAAAAAATGTTACACTTGAACTAACACTCATGAAAGAGTGCACCCCACATAGATTTAGCGAATGATTAGCACAAGGCATAAACAAAGCTTTAGGATTGTGTTCCTTAATGATAGATTGCACACCACCATGAACTCCTGCCATGGTTGCAGCGTTATCATATCCTTGAGCCCGACATAGATGAATGTCCAAGTTATCACTCTTTAACTGCGTAAGGATATTTTCCGTAAGTTCGATTGCAGTCTTTCCAGCTATAGGGAAGAAACCTAGAAATGATTCCTTCACTTCAACTTGATCGCCTTCAATATGAACATATCTGATTACATAACTCATCTGATCAACATGTGATATGTCTGGTGTACTATCGAAAATAATTCCAAAATATTTAGCTTTCTTTATGTCGTCCAAAATGTTATTCTTCACTTCTCTCCCCAAAAGACTGATGAACTCATTTTGAATGTCTTTAGACAAATAAGAATCTACCCGTTTACTTTTTGTACAGGCGATAGCATGTTGAATTCTAATTTTGTGCTCTTTTAGCACTGGATCATATTTTGACAATAGATTAACTAATTCTAAAAAGTTCCCTCTATTGTCTGATGAAATCCCTTCTCTATGTCCTCTTAGAGGAAGATTTTGGCGTGCCAGGAAAAGAATGATATCCAAAAGGCGACTCAAAATGTCACGCCACTTCTTTTTTTCTTGGTCTAAGACCATTTGATGCTCATAATCGATAGTTTTTTGCAGCCTCAATCCATTCTCCAAGATTTTCCATTTTTCAAAACAGGAGAGATGGCCCTCAGAATTCTCGTGTTCAGACACTTTAGGATTTAGTTTCCACCATGAATTAAAACCGTTAACGAAACTCTGTTTTGTTTCATGGTGCGTGAATAGTTTGCAGCAAAAACAGTATAAGCTTTTTTTTATTGGAGAGTATACCATCCATTTTCTGAGTACTTTTTCTCCATTTGGTAACGCTTTATAAAACCATTCTGAATGAAAATGTCGGCTCTTTCCTTTTATTTTATCTCCAGATCTTTGGACAGTGTCTACAAATGGACCATCTCTGTTTTGATAGGGTTCACTTCCCGCTTTAACGATTTCAACTCTCAGATCATCAGGCATTGGTGTTGGCCAAGTAGCAACATCGAAATGAGTAGTGCCATGCACCTTTTCTTCATCGTTTTCAATTTGCTGGGATTTTTCTTCGTTGTCGCTATTTCGCCCTTTTTCTTGGTCATATTCTTCTTGGTGCTGATCTTCGCCTTGTCTTTCATCTTGTGTATCAAAATTGTCAGGCTCTCTTCCCAGCGTCCCTTCATCTAATGCATCTTGGCTCCGTGTTTCTTCATCATCTGTTACATCAAGAAGGTCACTTTCAACACTTTGCTGTGATGTATTTGGTACCAGAGAAGCTGAAGGTGCTACAAATTTCAAAATTGATCCAGATAGCGATTCACGTGCAAGTTCTTTTGATTTTTTTATTTTTCTTTGCTGAAATCCACTAGGTCTATTTCTCTTCATAATAAAGTTATATTCTGTAAAGATCGATAAAGGAATACTTGTTAATTTTGTCAGTTTTTTCTCGCTCATTATCATATTATACCATAGTAGAAGTAAGACAAGCAGTATATCGGCAGTGTATTTTTCTTTTCTTTAAATAATAATAATAGTGCAAATTATGTTGGATGAATTTGAATTCTTAGTTCAACTATAAAAATATAAGCAAAACCATTTTTAAATCATGTTTAAAAAATACTTATTTTTTCTTTTTTTTTATACACAATTGGACATAACGTTATACCTACAAATTGAAGTCCGTACGTACTGTACGATTATTTTACGATAGCCGCTCTGAAGTAGGCTTTCCGAACTTAGCGCATTTACTGTACACTCAAAACAAAACTAAAAACTAATCGGATAACATTGATCGGTTATAGGATTGAAAATTAAAAAATTAAGGAATCAATTAGTTTTGTTACAAGTGAAAGTAAATGCGCAAAGTGCGGAAAGCCTGATTTCAGAGCGGCCATCATAAAATAATCGTGCTGTGGCTGATACGCAGCTAAAGAGAGAGAAATACCGAGGAACTATATAGGCGGCGGCCTATTATGGCGGGTTTCGGTCATTTGTATGCATGAATTAAATATAACGTTATACTGCTCATTTTACATCGTCGTGATAAATTAATTATACGTACAATTTATACTGTCAACAGAATGTTAAATTCAGATCGGCCGAAACCTATAATTTAACTAGATACATATATAACTAATGTGGGAAAAAATAAAATTCACCTTTAAAACTCTGTGTACTATCCGCCAATACACTCACTCCTTTATTACACAATATTTAGTATTTATTGACTTTCGTTTGAATTAATGTGACGCAACGCGACGCGACGGTTATAAACAATAACACTGACTGACCAACTGTCGTCAACTAATTGTCATTGTTTCGCGACCGGCATCCGTTGCCGGCAACGGACACGGGTGGGGGAGGGAGGGACCGAAATAAGTTGCCCCTTCCGCCCGCGATGCGCCAGCGGCTACTATCTGCGTGACAGAGTTGGTATTTCTTTGTCACCGTGTTGTCACCCCTTGATGCTTGGCACCCGGGCGGACCGCCCCCACCGCCCCCCTTAACGCCGCACTGGTCTCGTATACCCGGCAATTTCACTTAGCTACAGTGCCCTCATCTCAAAACACAAAAGTAAGACACTTTAGTTTTACGGGACGATATTTTGCACTGCGGTGGTACCTTAATGACTCAGTATCGAGTCTACCTAGAGGCAATAAAAGTGTACATGGACGCGCGTCGATTAATTACATCTGATGAGCCATTTGCCTTCTACAGCATAATATTGTTTATATTATAATTTAATAATAAATAAATAAATAATAAATCCCTGACATTCACACAGCGCCATCTAGCCCCAAGTTAAGCGTGAAGCCTGTATTATGGGTACAACGGATAAATATACTTAAATAATTTTTTTTGTAAATATATACATATCATACATAGAAAACACCCAGACCATTACAAACAGACATATTCATGCATACAAATGTTTGTACTGCCCGGGGATCGAACCCGGAACCCTTGGTGTTGCAGTCGACCACTTAACCGCAACAACAAATGAGACGAGACACGGATGAGACGTGCATTACAGCATAAAGCCATCCTACGCAATGGCCGCAAGTCGCGGCAAAAAATACGTAAGCAATCTTTCGCTTGTTTTTACTACGAACAGAATCTATTGAGGTTAACAATAGATTCTGACTGAGGACTTTATGACCGTGGGAGCTGATGATGAAGGGTCTACTCGGTCGAGGTCTTGGATTCAATTCTGGACATTTATTTAACTTTTTGACCTACAGCAGGCAAATGATGGACATTCTCTATTTTACGCCAAATGTCCTAAGGATAGGTGGTAAAGCTAAGTAACTATTTTTTCCAAAAGTGTACACAGACATTAAGGTATTTAACTAGTAGACTTAATACTAAGTCGTCTTGGTAGGTACTTTGCACTTTTTTGTTTTGGAACGAGGGCATTGCTTAATTGCATAAACAACCAATAGAATTCTGTTAGCAAAGAGGATGTGTCATCTCTTCTCCGCTCATCTCGGCTCCGCTTTGGTGGAGTCTTGGCCTAAAAGACCTAAAAACCTCCGTTTTCCATTTTTTCATTCTATTTCTTTCCCCCGTCTGCGACTTTCGCAAGTGGTCAAACCATCGCTCCGGGCGTCCTACGCTACGCTTGCCAAGACGCGGTCTCCACTCCAGAACTCGTCTGCTCCAACGGCCATCGGTTGTGCGACATACGTGACCAGCCCACTGCCACTTCAACTTGCTTATCCGGCAATTTATGTCGATAACTCTAGTTCTGATTTTATAACCGAGAGATTATCTGATTATAGCTCGCTCTATTTATTGGTGCGGTTGAGACGTCAACTGCAACACCAAGGGTTCGGATTCGATCCCCGGGCAAACAAACATTTGTGTGCATGAACATATCTGTTTGTAATGGTCAGGTGTTTTCTATATAATATGTATGTATTTACAAAAAATATATATAAGTATGTTTATCGTTTTTAGTACCCATAATACAGGCTTCACGCTTAACTTGGGGCTAGATGGCGCTGTGTGAATGTCAGTGGATATTACTTTATTTATACTTGTCAATAGGTAAGACTTAGCTATAAATCATCAGAGTCATCATTACGTCTAGATGTGTTCCGGCCTTCTAAATAGAGTGGGAACCGAATCTACGACCTTTGTTGTACAATTTCATATTACTCATCCGCTTTATAATGACTTCTCAGTCTGGAGTATTCGTCAAAATCAACATATCATCGTAAGTGATGATTTAAATAGTATTTAAAATAAATAAAAGTACGACTTTTTAATGTCATGTAACCAAACAGTTCACGCCAGGCAATTTACTAGGTGGTATACTCGATACTGAGTCGTCTATTAAGTGCCACCGCAAAAAAAACCAACCAGATATCGTCCCGTGAAACAGAAATGTAATGCACTTTTGTGTTTCGAGATGAGGGCATTGTAGCTAGTGAAATTACCGGGTATATAAGACCTAGCATCCGTCGTCTCGGGCGACGGGTGCAGGGTGGTATTAACTAAAAATAGTCACTTTGTATAATACCTTTTTTTCAATACTGTTCTGTTCTGATCAGGCGTGTCACTTACCAACAGCTGACCGAACTGACCGTCTCGATAACATAGTAACATAAAAAACAACACACATTTTAGTACTGCCCGGGGATCGAACCTGGAACTCTTTTGGTCTGGTAGCATTTAAAACTCCACATAGGTTGCCAAAAAGTTAATGATGGTAATAAAATACAGCCTACCGTTTGTAACAATAACTATCGACCTATTCTTCTAGCTTTTCTATTGCGCCTTTCGATTACGCACTCTCAACGACCATTTAATAGGGATGTTATGGTGTTCCGTATCCGTATCCGAAAGTATCCCATCATCATTGTAACTAAAATATCAACTGCTAAACGAGAACCTCGTCAAATGATTGGTTTCTTATTAAATAAAATAAATATACACTGACATTCACACAACGCCATCTAGCCAATGATATATACAGAATATCATTGCACCTAGCCATAAACTAAGCATTGATGTGCAAAGAGAACGGGTAAACAGACTTATGTATGTATTTTCAAATTCATTTTAATTATAACAGCCTTCAAGGTCCACCGCTGAGCGAAGACCTCCCTTAGTGATTTTCACGTAGATCGATTCATAGCATTGACATCCTTCATTACAAGCCACCTTAACCAGGTCATCGCTCCCTTTGGTTGGCGTTTGCCCTACGCCTAGTTGGAGGCGGACACAGGCTGTGCAATAGTGAATCAATTTTTTTTTCTTTCTTAATTTTGAGAACACTTGTGTACAGTTTACAATCTAAATCTTTTTCATTATCTAAAAGTGCATGGGGTGTCATCTATATTGTAAACTTTTAGAAAATCCGAAATAAACATTAACGGATAATCAGATAGAAAAAAAAATCCGAAATAATTTAGCAATATATTTTCAACTGATGATGATGTATCTCAAAGGTCAGATTATCCGAAACTAATATTACGGATATTATCCGTAAATCCGAAACTTTACATCCCTAGTCATCGGTACAGGCTACCAACCTAAACGGGGCAAATGGAATCACCTTAACAATTTGTGATTCTTCACAGCAATTAAGTGTTACGTCACGTGTCAAGGGCTATAGCAACCAATAGTTAGACCGGTGATTAACTTGCTCAACACACCGTAATTATGGGAAAATGCTTCTGATAAACAAATTGATTCTTATTGATTTTGGCACTGCTAACTTAAATATTTTGATCACAACCAATAGATGGTAGACTCGGTACTGAGTCGAATAGGTACCGCAGTGCCAGATATCATCATCAGCTCATTAAACGTCCCCACCGAGGAGCACGAGCCTACCCGTATAGGGTGATTAGGCCTTAGTCGGCCACGCGGGCCCACTGCGGATTGGATAACTTCACACAAAACCTTTGAATCTCTTCGCAGGCGTGCATGAAGGTTTCCTCTCGATGTTTTCCTTCACCGTAAAAGCGTCGGATAACGTACATATAATTTCGAAAATTCAAAAACACATTGGTACGTGGCGGGATTTGAACCTCAGCTCTCCCGGTTGGAGGGTGACAGTCCACACCATTGAGCCACCGACGCTCTGTGCCAGATATCGTCCCGTGAAATACCAGTGTTTTGCACTTTTGTGTTTCGGGATGAGGACACTGTAGCTAGTGAAATTACCGGGTATAAGAGACCTAACTTCTGTCGTCTCGGGTGACGGTCGCAGGGCAGTGTTGACGGAAAATAATGACTATCAATTATTAATTTGCTTCAACATTGCTTCTGTCATGGGCAGGCGTATCACTTACCACCAGGTAAAACTGACAGCACTGTTCATATAATGTTAAGTAATGATGGCAAAGGTTGCCCATTGAATGTGTAACCAAAAAAATGTCTTTCGTCTCAGCGTAAAACCATAAGCTTATGATTTTTATTCTTTTAGATTCTTAAGAGAATCTAAGGATGGAAGTCGTTAACACAGCACCACGACCCGGTTTTCTTTTATGGGTTAGGAGGCAAACAAGACAGATCACCTGATGGAAAGTGAAAACTGCCGCCCATGGACATTTGCAACACCAAAGGAGCTACAAGATGCGATGCCGGCCCTTTGTTTTTATTTATATTGTAAATCTGAATCATCATTAACAACCTATAACGTTCCACTCCGTTCGTTATGAGCGTCGGTGGCTCAGTGGTGTGGACTGTCGCCTTCCTACCGGGAGGGCTGAGGTTCAAATCCCGACACGTACCAATGTATTTTCGAATTTTCGAAAAATATATGTACGTTATCCGACGCTCTTACGGTGAAGGAAAACATCGTGAGGAAACCTTCATGCACGCCTGCGAAGAGATTCGAAGGTTGTGTGTGAAGTCGTCCAATCCGCACTGGGCCCGCGTGGACGACTAAGGCCTAATCACCCTATACGGGTAGGCTCGTGCCCCTCGGTGGGGACGTTTAATGAGCTGATGATGATGATCCTAAGACCAATGATGTTATAAAGTATGGATTCGTGATATGCTCACAAAACAATCGAAAAATGTTTTCCGAATGCAGTGACAGCACACATACGCATATTTCGAGTTTCGAACACATTTACCTAAACAAAAGAGTACAAACTGTACTCTCTTCGGCGGTTCGTTTTTGAGGCACGGATGGAGTATCTACCTTTATATATACAGAATATCATTGGCTAGGACCAATAGCGTAACCTGCCCTCCGCAGCGCGGAATTATCTTCAATTTCCTAACCAAACTGGGAATAATCGTAACATTCACTATGAAGTCTTCACTATAAAGAACCCACGACCTCCGGATCTAAAACCAACGCTCAGCTACGAAGGCACGAAGTACAAGTTCATCGCAATATACACACACAATTGTTTTTTCGTAACAAACAATCATACGCTTGACAGTGTGTGAGAAAGTACAACGTAATTGTCTTTACACTTTTCTTACAAAACCTCAGCAAAAAGTTTAAGGCGTTTAAGACTCCATTGCGTTTTTTAATCGTTACATGT